>JAPYYQ010001882.1:0-48079 GCA_030522585.1 Anagyrus pseudococci
GCCCTAGTAGCCACACATTCAAAGCAAGCTGAAAAAAGGCCCCGCTTGGCGGCGCCTTCTACAGCTGCCTGTTACCGACAGTCAGGCCGGTGCTCATTCTCTTAAAAGCAAAGCCGTAGTCCATATTTGGGTTTTATCAATTGGAATTGATAACAGGGAATTTAATATTAATTATATAATATTAAGGGTTGGGATTGATCTCTTCGGAGGAGGCGTTTTTACAATTGGAATCGAACTTCACTTTACAAGTTCGTTCAATTGTTCAATTGTAATTCACGCCTCCTCCTCCGAGATCACATGGTAGACTTTTAAAGTTACTACGGCTTATTATGAGTTAAGTGAGAAGGAAGATGATTTAATTTTTAAATCTATCTTTATTTTATTATTATCTTATAATAATTGTATGAACAAATTAACAGATTATCTAATCTAATGCGCTATTACAAGTCGTGTTTGATTGATTTAACATAGTAATTGCATACTGGTCTTTATCTATAATGATCTCTCTGTTATAGTATTTAGCAAAACATGTTGAAGATTTTGACCAACCAGCCGTCTTCCGAATTAGATCTAAATCTAATCCCAGTCTCTTGGCCGCCGATGTTGAGGCATGCCGAGTACTATGGGCTGAAAAAACTGTAGTGTCTATGCCGCTTTCTTTCAAAACCTCCTTTACCCAGCGTCCAAGAGACTGGGCTGAAACGGGTTTTGTTGGTTTCTTAAGCGATAAAAATAAATTTTTAATTGTACCTCTAAAGGGTTTTGTGATACTTAAATAGCATTTCAAAGTTTCTGCAACGCAAATCTTTTTATCATTAAAAAAAGGAATGTTCAAAAGCGGTTGAAAAACACCCGGTCTTGACGATTTAATCGATGCTGGAATTTTAATTTCTATTCTTGAACTAGTAAACTTTATATTCTCTATTTCTATGAGAGAGAATGTTTGTAAACGATGACTTGTGATTAATGCTAGTAACGTAATTAACTTGAAGGACAGTTCTTTAAAACTTAAGTACTCATTAGACGCTTTATTTTTATATAGATCTAAAACAATTCCTGGATCCCACGTGTGGTCGTATCTGGGTCGAGCTGGTCTAAGCTTGGCAATTCCTTTAAAAAATCTCTTTATCCTTGCGTCCTCTCCAATTTCTTCCTTACAGATGAGTGAAATTGCTGATCTTGCGCAGTTGATCGAGCTGTATGATAAGCCTTTATCGTACTCTTGGGTGAGGAATTGTAGTATCTGAGGCACAGATGGTTCGAAAATGTTAATGTCATTTTCCTTGCAAAACCCCCACCATTTCCGTAAACCAACATCATAACTCTTTTGCGTGGATTTTGTTAAGGATGCCAAGCATAAGTCAGCTGTTTTCTGTGGAATACCTTGTATTGTTAGCGCTTCCCAGATAATCTTCCGGCCACCAGGATAAGTGATCTCCATAGCGGATGAGATTCCCTGTTAGATAAAGTTAATAAATTAGAATTCGGTCTAAACTCTATTTTTTCTAAACATAAGGAGTTGTACAAAGGAAACCAAGGCTGTCCCGGCCAGAGAGGAACGACTAGGATGCCTTCTGCCTTATCTTTAATAATCTTTTGCAGCGTTTTTAAGATAAGCGAAAACGGAGGAAAAGCGTAAAAATGCAGATCTCTCCATGAAACAGTAAAAGCGTCGATTGCTATTGAGCCTGGATCTCTTTTCCAGGATATGTAACGTTCGCATTTCGCGTTAGAACGACTAGCAAATAAATCAATAGACGGTTTACCGAATGCACTGATAATCTTACGGAAAGCTGCTTTAGAAAGTTCATATTCTGTTTCACACTCTAATCTTCGCGATTCCTCATCGGCTTCGATGTTTTCATTAGATCTAATATATGACGCAAAGATGGATATTTTACGTCTTTCGCACCATTGCCAGATCTGCTTCGTAATACAATTTAATGTTTCTATTTGAGTACCTCCCATGCGGTTTATATAGGCTATAGCCGTAGTATTGTCGATACGTAACAAAATTTTACAATCATAATGATCTCTAGCAAAACATTTTAGACCAAAGTAAGCCGCCTTTAATTCGAGAAAATTTATATGCAATAGTCTCTCTGAGACCGTCCAAAAACCGTGAGCCTTTTTTCCTTTACAAAAGACACCCCATCCTGATAAGGATGCATCTGAAAAAATCTCTAAGACAAAAGTCTTTTCGCGAAGGTTTACTCTACTGCACATAATATTTTTCTCCCACCATTCAAACTCGCTTTTATCAATTGATAGATTCATGTAAGCATCATAATTTTCGTTATTTACAGTGAGCGCCAAATATTTTTGCCTTTCAAATAATTTTGTGTAGAGCCAGCCATACTCAATTGCCGGGCAACAGGCAATTACGGAACCTACAAATTGAGCAAAGCTTCGAATTTTACACCGTTTAATTGTGCCAAATTTTCTAATCATCTTAAAAATCGTGAGTCTCTTTTCATCCGGGAGTTTCATTGTCATATTTTCAGAATCGAAAATAAAACCGAGAAATTTCCGTTGTTGACAAGGAATAGGTCTACATTTCTCTCTGTTTACAATAAAACCGAGATTCACTAACAAATTTAGAGTAACTTTGACATTCTCTCGACAACGTAAAAAAGATTCGCCCAACAGTAAAAAATCATCGAGATAAACAACAGAGTAAAAATTCTTACTCCTTAAAAAACTAACAACCGGTTTTAGTAGTTTTGTAAATACGTATGGAGCCGTAGTTAAACCGAATGGTAGGCAAGTAAACTCAAAAATCTTTCCGCAAAATGGAAAACGTAAAAACTTTCTATGTGTCTTATCAATTGATACAGTGTAGTAGGCGTCTTGAAGATCAATGGTTGACATAAACCAATCTTCTTGTATAAGTCTTACAGCGGTCTTATAACTTTCAAGTTTAAAATGTTCCGCGATAACGAATTTATTTAAATCTACAAGATTGATAATCAGTCTAGCGGAGCCGTCTGGTTTTTGTACATAAAAAATATTTGATAAAAACTGATCTGGTAACGGATATACTTCCATAATCGCGCCTTTTTTAATTAATTTATTAATAGAGTCATTTATGACTTTTTGATCCTTCGCAGAGTGTACTCTCTCCTTAAACGGTAAAGGTTGATATGGTCTTTCGGCGAAAGGTATCTTATAACCTCGAATCCACGAAAGTATATTCGCGTCGGAAGTTAATATTTTCCAAGCGTCGTAAAATTCTTTAAGACGGCCCGCTACACAACTTACGTTAACCTCTAACGTCTCCTCGAGTAGCTTCTCTTTCGAGGAGTCCTGCGTGGGCTCCGCCTCTTCTGTGGGCTCCGTGTAGCGAAAGTGTTCCGTCTCGTTGATTGATTCCGACGAGCAGGTCCTGACTGATTCGTTGAAGATTTCGGCCCTTGAGTAGTCGTCTGCGCCTTCGACTGCTGACGGCTCGGGCCCTTGCCGTTTTTTGTAGCTTGTGACGTAGCAGGCTTTTTGGCTAGTACTAAAACATCGCTACTAATCAGTTTTGCTTGTTTTAGGTTTTCTGACAAATTTTTCCCGAAGAGGAAATCACTAGCTTCAGTCTCATTCAATGTATCTTTTGACGCAGAATTGATGTTAGACAAAATGAGGCTTCTTCGGACCATGGATTCGTCGTGGAGCATGTCAATAATGAGGCGAGATGTATCACTTAGAGACTCAATAATCGGAATATCTGCGTCGTCTTCCTTAGATATTAAAAAAGAAATAACTTTTGCTAGTGCATTTATGCAGCCCTGGAGTCGCTCTTGTTTATTCTGGATGCGTAAGTCTCTAGCACGAGCAACTTCGTTAATGGATAACGAGATTTCTTTATTTAATCTTGGTGGATCCAGAAACAAACAGTTAGATGGTGTTGAGTATTTCTTTAAAATCTCTGTTTTCTCTTCTTTGGCAAGTCCCAATTTGGAAATCTCTCGCCAGCGCTCAGCGAAAGAAGAGTGAACAGCTGGGGCCAATATACGCTCTTCGATCTTTCGAGGACCTATAACCTCCAGAATATTGTTTTTGAGGAGTTTCTCGGTCGGATGTGAAGTTGCAGTTGTAATATCTGCAACTGTCGTTACTGAATTTTCAGTCAGTGGCGCAGACGTGTTTGTCGAAGTTAACGATGTTTGTGTAGGTAATTCAGGAATCGTCCCTGCATCTAGAGTTATCAATGGGGGCGTGTCCTTCGTCGACTGGTCTCTTACCGACTCAGTCGATAACGGCTCCTCTCCACGTAACCTCTTTGCCGGCTGTCTCGCCTCGCTCCTTGGTGCGCGCGCACTTCTTTGTGAAGAAGACTGATGAGCGCGATGGCAGCCATCTTTGGGCTCTTGCGACGTTTCCCTTTGTTCATCAAAACTTGGTGATTCCGATCGCTGACCTGTATAAAATAATTAGATACTTATCTTAAACATAAAGATGACAATTTTCCGAGAAAGGTAAGCCCTCTCTGGAGCAGATCTATGAGGAAACCAACTGCGAAATGTACTGATGTACAGGATAGGCCTGTACAACAGTCTCGCGAATTGTAAAAACAATCCTCAGACTCAAGAGAAAGGCTACTTGAGTCTTTTGAGGTTGGCTGTTCAACTCATGCAATGATAAGTTTTGCTAGGTTAGCCCTCGCAAGAACTTACTCTCCGCCGATGAAAGGCATCGGGAGTCTCGTGAATGGCTTCGCTTCCTTCCGTCTGAACTGCTGCTGCTGCTCGTGGAGTGGGAAACGGTGCTAGCGGGTGATCGACGGCGAGACTTCTTCCTCTTTTTACGCAATTTCCTAATCTTCTTGTTGAGTTTCTTCGCTGCTTTCCTTAATCTCCTCTCCTCGTCCGATGAGCGGTCATGTCGTCGCGATCCCATCCTCTCGAACCTTCTCACTCTTAGTGAACGTGTGACCTCTCGGGCACACCGAAAAGGAATGAGCACCGGCCTGACTGTCGGTAACAGGCAGCTGTAGAAGGCGCCGCCAAGCGGGGCCTTTTTTCAGCTTGCTTTGAATGTGTGGCTACTAGGGCGAGGGGGGACTACCATGTGATCTCGGAGGAGGAGGCGTGAATTACAATTCGAACTGGAATTAATATCAGCGGAGACGCAGAGTCGCTTAACGATTCTAGCGGCTTTTAATGCGCCGAGCTGACGCGTTAGCGCTCAAGCCGCAGACGCGCGACTGTTTCCTGGCATTCTGAATGCGACGTCGATTAAGCGTTTGCGAATCCATCTCCGTTTATTCGCCTCTACAAATTACACGCCTGAGAAGCGAGAGTTAATTCAGTTTCGAAAAGTTTGGGTTTATTTAAAACCGCGTTCGGCGTACTGACGTAAGTTTGATTGTTGTACAAAATAGCAACAACTAGGGTAACGATTGTACATTTCTACATTTGGGGACTACCTTGGCTGTAAACGAATTACCATACGGTAGACTGCAATGGTTTATAACGCGTTCACCGTAAAACCGTTTATAGGCAAAACGTTTTAATGCGCGCACAAATAATGCTAGCCATCATTTATATCACTCAGCGAAATTGGCCGAGGTTATGCCATCAAAAAGATACAAAATCAATATGGTCACAGTTGAATTTGCAAAGGTATTAGTTGTGATCAACAATTTAAAAGGTATTCTGATAAAGAGTAAATTTTCGTCGTAAATTTCACCAGTCGAACACTTTGAGAAATTCACTCATTTTGATCATCTTAGCATTGAATAAGCGTCTAAAAAAAATATAATTAAAACATCATAATCTGATTTAATTCCTCTCTTTTGTTTTTTCTTTATTCTTTTCCACACACAATAACAGCTCTTAGCGAGTAGCGTGATTGTCGCGGGGATAAGTTTATACGCAATTTCAGCGGCGACGATCTTGCGTGCTTTTGGCGACCGCCTGCCAACGACATGATGCTGTTTAAGTGAAAATGGGAGAAGAAGGATAAGAAGAGAAGAAAGAAAAAGTACAAAAGGATGAGAAAATTATTAAAAATAGCCCAGGTGCTGCCAACGAGTTTCCCCTACCCGGAAATCGTACCTCCCTTAATTCTCCTTATCGTCGAATTTGCACAGTTAAGCGGTTAAGCTGAATTGCTCGTGGGGGAGCCTTGTTTCAGCTTAATTTTATCAAATGTACTTTTAATGAGGCTTCGGCGCTGGTCGTGTAATTTTTCCAGAGTTCCATTCCTTTTCTGTCTATGTGTTTATTATTTTATTGAGAATTTGTAATTCTGGCACTCAGAGTTTTTACAGCTTCCTTATAAACATATCTCTTATCAGTGCCTGGTTAACGTTTTTATTTGGTATATTTAGTGCCCCGCTCCATACTATTCTTTGTCTTCGACATCTGGTTAAGCTGCTTCTAAAAACTAAAACTACGTTATTAAACGTTGACAATTGTATCTTAAAAAGATTATTATAATTTTTTTTAGTAGAATCTGACAATCACAATTTTTGAAATATCACGCAACCCAATATTTCATTATGATTCCTAAACAGATGGCATGGAAATCCATTCAAGCGGCTAAACTGTCAATTTAAAGAAAAGCATATCTCGTACTTAGCTTCGACTTGAAGGTTCTTCCAGGCATACTAGGCATATAATGCCTAGTACCATAAATTTTCAGGAGGATACTAGTGATAAATTTCTGATATCGCCCATTTACAAGGTGTGGCGTATAAGCCAGCTTTGGGCTTCAACTTAGACCTTAGGGAAATCCACTCGGAGTCCGGGCCAGGGAGGTGAAAGGGAACGCTCATCTCAAGATCGAGCGGTTCGCAGGCGCTCAGTAGCTCTTTCGGATATTAATGCGACTTGTAGAGGCGGTTTAAACTGCGCTCTACGCTTGCCGAACAGCGTCCTGCCTTTAAGGACTGCCCTTTGCGGTAAGTGAAAGTGACGAGCGGCGATGGAAGACATTTGCATTATTTCGTTTAATTGCTAAATTGCAATCTAACATTTATTATTAAAAGTCATAACGTTAGCTCAAATTCAAAATTATTTTGTTAATCGCATTCGTCTAGGATTCGTCGACTACGTGCTAATCAAGACTGCTCCATTCGTCAGGAGAAACGTACGCCAAAAGTTCCACGTCCCGTACGTGAGAGACGCTTGTACACTCCGGTAATATCACGCCGGGGAATACAGCTTCACTGAAATAAAGTTGGCCTCGTATGCCATCGTATATAGCAAGGAAATATACATTCGCGAGCGCAACTCCCTCTCGCAGTCCTTGTGGTTGCTTCGTCAACTTTTTCTGCTCCAAAAGGATGCAAATATCCGAGGCTCTAACGCCAAGTTCAACCCAGTTTACTTGAAAAGAAAGTATCATAAACCAACGATAAATCTATTTTCAAATAGTAGCAACAGTTTCTATTTCTCCAGAAACAAAAAGAAAAAGAGAGACGAGTAGCTCCTTGTAAAACGCATACTATCTCCCAAACCCAACGCATTGTAACTACATTATTCGGTTACGAGGAGCTATCCAAGAATCTTCTGTCCTTCAGTCCACTTGCTTGCTTTACTGTAGGTCGTACAGGCGCTACTTGGCTGGTGCTCGCGCGCGCGAAAGAGAAAGGCGCTCTCTTTCTCCAGAGGCGCGTGGAAATGTACCGGAGATCTTTTTCTGTGCCGGTCGGTTTGCAGCTGCGTGGGGCTTCTCGTTGCCATGCGCTGATCACGTGGGAGACTCTCGGGCTGGATTGTTTGCGAGTTTTAGGCACTTCTTACGCCATTGCGTGTAGCGCGATTACACGGCTAGATATCCGTTTTTGTCGTAAAATAATTATTGGCGTTAAATTTTCATCGGAGAGACATATCGATTTGAGGAAAACTCGTAATTTTCTAATTTGTCCAGGCCGATAAAAAAGCTGGAAAATTTAATTAAAATCCAAAAAGATGCAGCGTGTACCGGGTTATCGCATAGTTTAAATAACCACGGAACGTGGAGACAAAAAAATCCGTTTTTATCGCTTGACCTCTCGTGCCAGTCCCTTTCCTTCACCTGTCACGATCACGCGCAAGGCAATGGTCAGAGCATTCGCGAAAGGCTTGTGCACTTAAAAAATTAAGAGCCATAAGAAAAATTTAGTCCAAGTGAGAAAAAGTATTTTAACGCGAGCTCGGGGGCTATGTGTTTTTTTTTTCGCAAAATAAAACTCGCTTGTTTCGACATGTTTTACTCGTTCATTTTTCACGCGCATGAGAATATGTCCGGCAAATTAACTTAGTAGATGCATTTTTCTCGACATATTCTCGTATTCGCGAATAAATTAAAGCGCTTCTCTACTGATATACTTTCCTGCTCGATTTTTTTGCGCGAATACCGACAATGTACGGTTCACGTTTCAATTTAAAGTGAGACCTGTACATTTAGAACAGTAGATCTAAAGATCAATAATTATTCTTGCACTTGAAACTGAAATAGAGTATTTTTTTCCGAGGATAACATAATTGTCAGGAGTCCAATGTATTTTCAGATTGAAAATCACCAAGCCAAAGTCGAACAATTCTTGAATCGCATTATTGAAACGTGTTAATTCAATTTCGTGCTTGCCAAATAAATCAGCGGTACTCGATATCTTCTTCAAATTAACTGGGGGGCCGCGATTGTTCGCGCAGTAACTCAATTTTCATTGATGTAGTGCTCAAATAACTATTATTATTATGTCAGAGAGAAATCAAAATTTGTAGAACGAGCATTGATAAACGTACGCTTAGCGACAATTAATGTGACATTATTCGGCACTGATATTTCCAGCGTCATGATTCCGTAAGAGATCTAGTTTATCTTACAGTACTTATTACAAAGGTAGCATCGTTTCTAGTGTTATCTTTTTTTCTTTACTTATTGAAACGCATTACCATTAAGGCAAGCTATAATATGCACGTAATGTTTAAGTTTAAATTGTTGCAAAATACAGCCGTAAAATATTGAAGAATCAGAAAAAAGATAACAAAAGGAAATTATGTAACGTTGAAATTATAATACTTTTGTAAAAAAATGCGGCTTTTCATTGAACTTAATTTATTTATCGATTCGATACATAGCGGGAAACTTTCCACGTACTTTCTACTTATATTTATATCTTGCTTACGTTCTTGCTGTTTTTACTACTTAGATATACACTCGCTAGATGCGTAAGTAAGAAGGCACTTATAATATACTAATGGCATCGTAATTCAAGTAACTAGATTATTCGGACAACGCAAGATATATTATATACCTTTAATTGAGATTACTGAAAGGAAAAGTTTATTTTAAAAAGCTTTAAGGATTAACATGTGTTGTTATACCTACTACCACCATAATACGCTCGTTGTACAATTGATAAATTTCCGAGGAATCATTTCTCTGAACGTTGCAAGAATCGTTACAATAGAGCGCGAAGTAGTACCTAGTTCTCCCTCTAACCCCCTGTACTCCCTCCTCACCCTGTTCGCGTCGTCAACGACGGCTCATGCAAATCGAAACATCTCCCGCGAGTGATACTAACGTGCATAGCCAGCTAACGCCCGCTAGAGACCTCGTTTACATGCAAATGCATCCAAGAGGTAAGCTCAACGCGACGCGGTGGACTAAGATCCGTCCTGACGCCAACTGCACTCGATAACTTCGGTCAATTTTAAATCGCGACCTGGAAAAATCAAGCGTGCTGATCAAGCTGTAATAATAACGATGGACATATTGAACGCGGTCGGTTATTCTGACGATTAATGAGATTTTCTGCCGTGAATTAGCTGAATTATAAGAATCAACGCTGGCCCTGGGCCTCGTAATATGATGAATTTCTTGGGAAATCGATAGGCTGCTAGATAGATCTTGGAACGAAGAAGAAGGTGTCGAAAAATCGGAAATCTAAAATTTTGAAAAAGAAATCAAAGTGCAATCTGTATCTCGACTAATCGATCTGGCAATTACGCGAGGCAGTTATTGCCGAAACAAACTGTGCAGGCCTTACTTTCTTAACCCAAGTAATATTGCCTCTTTCGCGTTTCTGACTCTCTCGAAATGCAGCTCACGTAACGCGTGTATCAACACACAGCTTCATAGAGTAGCCGGGCAACGAGATCTCGCACGTAACAGTGGACAAAAACGGAAAAATACGAAAAATTATATTTCGCGTAAGAGAGCGAGAAGAAACAGCCAGGATGCGGAAGTGTTTTCCCTGACATAGTTGTCTTTAAAAGATATTACGACATTTCGCTCTAGGTATATTAGTTTACTTTTTCTTTCTTTCTGTAGTACTGAATTTCTTTGATATTTTTTTTATATTTGATTTAGTATTGAAAATTCATTTTCTGGGTGTGAATTAAATTCGAGTATTTTTAGATATGTTACTGATTTGTTTCATCTTAAGAGAATCTCTCAGTTTCACGAAGCGCCATTTTTCGGCGTACGTTCATGATCAGAATATCCCGAAACCTTTGCAACAAATTGTTGCCATCGTAAGAAACCATAAATTCAGACTTTTTGATTGATTTTAATATCATGTATCAAAAAAGAACAAACATCAGTTTTTTACTTTTTGAATCAGCGCAAGCGATATAAAATATACAAATTATTTGAGCTATAAAACAAGAAAAGAAAAATGCCTTCCTCATTTTCGCAATATTTAAAATACGCGTTCTTGCTAAAGTACCAACAACTTTTCAAGAGGTAATGCCAAATGAAGCTCAAAAAATTTTACTTCAATACTCCACTTGCATCGGTGAAAGTAATAAAGCTTAAAAGCGCAAAAATTTAACAACTGTTTTTCTATTCCAACTGCGCAATTCAAAAACAGACTTTATGTCTAGTCGTAAAATCATTGAACGACTTTGCATCCCAAAACAAGAGCAATAACCGTTTTAGCCATAAAACCAAAATGTAAAATCCAGCATCGACATCGTCGCAGTCGCACACACTCGCAGTAGGGCCCAAGCGCAAACATAATAGCCAGGCGAGCGTGACGACATCGAGATACGTAAGGATGAGGAGCGTGGCGAGGAGAGGGGAAGGGGAAGTAGAGAATGAAAGTGCACAGCAGTAGCAGGCAGTGGATATCGCCCCACCCGCGACGGGGCCCGACACCGTGGCCTCGCGGAGCCCGCAGTAGTGCAGTGACTCGTTGCCTCCACGTGAAGAAAGCGGCTTTCGCGCGTTGCAGCGACGCTTTAGTCTGCTGCAGGATGTCCGTGCGCGAGTGGTTCGCCGAGCGCGAGCTCCTGGTCACGGGCGTGACTAGCCAGCTCGGTCGCTGCCTCCTCGAGAAGCTGCTCCGCTCCTTGCCTGGAGTTAAGATTCATCTCGTGCTGAGGAGCCGCGAGCCCTTGAGCCTCGACGACCGCGTTAAGGAGATATTTAACTCGCCTGGGTAGGCTGATGATGAGATTGTTTTACCTTTTTTTATCCCCACGCGACTAGTGAGTTACATTACGTAACTTTGTGTTGTTGTTGTTGTTATTGTTGTTGCGGTTTGTTCTTTGTTCTTCTTGACATTGTTAATTATGTGGCGTTAAGTGAGGTGTTAACTACCGGTTTGATGCAGTACGTCGGCTGGGCAACGATTGTAATTACCCAAGAGCGTACATTTGCCGGGTGTTGCTACCTTTGGATAATAAAGGGCTAAAGATATCGCTTCGATTAATAATCTGTAAAATTAATACAGACATAGAACAACAGTATTATTTTTTCAAATAAACATCAAACAAAATTTAAATAACTTTTTAGTTAAGTACCTTATTACAGTTTAATATTCATGCAAAGATATAATTAAAGCAGCATAATTTATTGGAGAGAAAATTAAAAATTTTAATTTATTTTGGAAACGCTATACAATGGAAAACATAAAGTGAGCGTTACAGTATTAAATTCGAATTACAGAATACGCGTAAAATATGGAAAAACTGCTGTTTATTAATTCACATATTTATCCGATCGTAATTGCAGCAACAGTAGCAAAAATTAATCAAATAAAATACTTACAAACAATGCCCAAATGTCTAATAAAATTGAAATATAAAAAAAAATTGTACGCACTTGTTATGATTAATAATCAAAGAAATTAATCCTGAAAGGTCAAGTGCTGTGAAGGCAGTGACCTTGTTCCGGCGAACTCTTGACTTCCAACAAAAGAGCGATATAAAGCCAACTTTCCTTTCGCTTCTCCTACTTCCTCAGCGAGATCAATCTTGCAGGCTATTAATAAACAACGATGCCATTACCGCATACTTGCAGGTTCGAGCGCCTGCGTCAGGAGCGATCCGAGGCCATCGATCGCATCAGGACTTACGAAGGCAACCTGACGGATGACAATCTCGGCCTATTGGCCAGCAGTCAGCAAGCGTTATCCAATGTCAGCGTCGTCTTCCACGCGGGCGGCAAGTCGCACAAGTTGCTCGCGTTCTGCAAGCGCCTACCCAATCTGCGCGCAGTCGTTGTCGTTGATAACATATTCAGGTGATACACAAATTGACTAAAATGCCCGTGGGAAATGTTGTTGATTGTTATTGGTCATTTGATACTGTCGGGTGGATTGATTTACGTATTGAATTTGATATTAAACGGATTGTGCTTTTACACCTAGTTAATTGAGCTGATCATTAGAATTTATTGAATAGCAATCAACGCCATCAATTCGTGTTTATGTAAATTTTAATTTAAAAAAATAAATTACACGATAGCCGTTCATACTTTAGAGGTAATGTTGTTATCGACGATGCTTGTTTCAATAGGAAACTTTGAATAACATTTTAAATTGAACGCAGCCCGGTACACAGAAATACTCGAACATAGAAATTCGAATATATGTTTCCTGAAATGTTTTTATTTTCACGAAGCCTGCAACCGTTGGTAATAATTCCACTCTACTTTTACAAAAAAAGATTGCATTTTAGTGTTGTTGCCGCAAGGTTGCGGAAGTACAACCCGACAAACTTGATTGCGAAAAAACCGGTTTTACTTGACCTGTTCCCAAATTATCTGATATTGTTATGACGGCAAATAAGGTTGCCTTTGAAATACTTAAAATTGTAAACCAATTAACTGCCTTTGTTAAGGCCATTAAATGAAAAATCTTCCTGTGAATAGTATTAAAAGCAAAAGTGTTTTCATAATTTAATAAATAACAGATGCATTCAGGACGAGGTCCTTGAGAGTCTGATGGACCACGACTACGTACCGATCGACTTGCGATTAGGTGTAGTGCGAACGCCGCACATCGCGCCGGCTGTTCGCGAGCCAATGCCCGGCTACGTAGAGCTACTGAAGGCCCCGGCTGCTATTATGGTGGGCACCGGACACGTGCTGGGTTGCCCTAACTTGCCAGCCGAGATTATCCCTGTTGACATTGCAACAAACACGTTGATCGTTGCCGCCTGGGATATCGGAGGAAGGTTTGTTCTATTTACTTTTCACTTACAATCAATGAATTTTAAGCATAATTGATCTTTATCAGTAAACAGTATCTTAAATTTCAATGAAAATGTCATAAACCATTTTTTATTAAATCATTTTTTATATTATTTACTAAATAATCTGGAAAAAGAAAGGAATTTCTAATTGCAGTTTTTTTTAATAGCTTTGTCCGTCTGTCTCTCTTTATCTATTTACCTCTAGCTCCTTCTTGTACTACCACTTTCGCAAGGCTAATTTCAAATGACGTAAGGGGCACGTAGTTTTCCATGTAGCGAAATTTCACGGCACTTGCAATTTTTTTTCTCCCAACAAGAGGCGCGCAAAAGAGAGTGCGTTGGCCGTATTGTAGCTTGAGTTATTGTTGCAGCAGGAGTTGCGGAATGGCGAGATGAAACGGTTGATCGTAAAAGAGGGGGGGGGGAGAACGAGAGGAAGATAAGGTCGCGAGCCGCTCGCGGATAGAGCAGGTCAGCGCCGTGGAAAATTATGCTGACCGGAGCGAAGCAGGTTAGATAGAAAGTGCAGCCTGAGCGCGGTGAAAGTACTGGAGACGCGAGCTCGAGCGGTATGGGGAAGAGGTGAGGCGACAGTGGGGAAGTTCCGCTCGCAACTTTTGCACTGTAACGATGTCGATTTGTGTTTGTAATCGGGCCTCGAGCTTGTCGAATTGAACTACTGTGTAATGTGGTATATGATTTATTTGACTTTTTTTTATGATCCACTGGGTTTATGCTTCGATGCAGGTTTTTAGTTAGTGGTGATCGTTGGTAAATGCTTACTTTTGCAATGTCACTTTCTATACAATTTTTTTCTGTAAATAAAATAAAATTTTTCGTTTTAATGTTCAGTACCTAAAAAAAGATGTTTTGCCAATCAATAATCTTTACGATACAATTTGTTTGACTAGCATATACATTCAATGAACATTCAATGAAAATTACAACTTCAATTTGCGATTTTCTCTTAACTCTGATCGGCTTTTCGCACGAGATAAAAAGTAAATTCTCACCTCGATAAAAGTGGATAATCTTCATGAAAAAGGCAGAATCTCGAAGAGATTAAATCTAAAAAAGGTGCAACTATTGGGCTTTCACAAAGTTTTCGTACGCACACGTGGAGCTTGTAAGATGATGTTGCTAAAAGCCTCAAGTTAAGCCGACAAACCGAGGAAGCTTCTGAAAGTAACCCTCCAAAGTCTAGTAGTATCCAACTTCCATCGAAAATCTCCTTGTCGGTTTTAGCAACAGCTACTTAAAGGTCAGGTCTTTCAAATATTCTGAAAGCTAAAGTGCAAACGCTACAAAATATGAATTTCTTAGTACATTTTTACACAGATTTCTATCTTTTAAATTTTATACTGATAACAATTCAATATTGTACTAATTACAAGTTTTTCAAATTAAGAAATTTTTAAAATCCTCTCATAGTTTAAAATAATACTAAAGTTTATAATTTATAGCAGCACGCAGCTTAAATCATGCGGACAACTTATAATGAGCACTGCTTCAGGGATGTAAAATAACTCTTTGATATGACTTGACCGTGTATTGCAGGTTGACCTGTGAGAGTTGTATAGGCAATCCAATGAACAAATAGCCTCGTAAAATATTATTACTCGCTATTGAAAGACTTAAAGTCGTAATTAACAGTTGAGAAATAATTTTTTATTATTACTGAAAACTCATTAAAAAGTTATTTGTATACCTTACAAAGCCATGATAATTCAAATATTGACAAATTAAAATAACGCGCGCTCGTGATTTTATCGAGATTTATGAAATGAAACTTTTTGCCGAGTCATTAGGCAAAGACAGCTTTCGCGCGCGCAGACGCAACGTATGTTTACATTGATGTATTTATGTTTTCTTGCGCTGAGAAAAACGTAACTTTCGGAATCCTTATTTATCGGATGGTTTTTCATCAGACGCACTGAAAACGATCCACGAGTTTCCCGATAAATTTCACGAATTTCGGCGGAGAGGGCTACGTAAATTTTTGCCTTTGAAATTGGCTCCCATTATTTTTTGCCGAAAATAAAGAGAAAACTGGAAAAACTTGAGTCGAAGAGCGGTGCAGGTAGAGCCGCACTTTCGAATCCACGCGCGCGCGCCCCGCGCGTGCAAGCTATTCTTGTCCGTTGGCGAAAAGTTATTATGACAGGCTGGATTTATCGGGAGCCCGCGAAATTTTTGTTTCCTGCAAATTCTTTTCCAGCATTGTTTTCGACGTCTTGAACTATTCGTAGGCGCATTGTTGGACGTTTGCGCGCCGTTGTAAATTGTTAACGAAACGAAAGTGGCAAGCGTATTTACGGTTTCATTGGTACTTCGAACTTTCTATTATGTAGTTCTATTTTACTTTTGCACTATTTCGATACAAAAATTATTTCTAATATTCGAAATAATCTGCCTTTTTTAAACTGCATTAAAAACTTATTTTCCGTCACGCTTTGTGGGGAAAAGAGTGAATGTAATTTTTTTCAGATTATCTATTAAATAATAATGTACGAGTTTTAAAATGCTTACTTGTAATTTCAGCGGCTTATAACATAGTTTTGTATTTTTAATTTTGCACAGGAAAAGCATGGATGAGCCGTTTGTTTACAACGCATCCAGGATCGAGTGTACATGGGGAGAGCTCATAAGTAAAGGCAGCCGCGCTAGTCGCAAGTACAGATACCCGACCTTCCGATTTAGAGGTATGTGTTCGTCGGTCATCCTACACTGCTTTCTCGTCGTAATGTTTGAGTGGCTGCCATCAGTTATCTGCGACACAATTCTTTTACTACTTGGCCGAGAGAGAAGGTAAATAAATTATTAACAATTTATCACAAAAAATCTAGTCAAGACATTGAAGCAAAGGTATTCTCATTAGAGGATTATTTAGCCAATCGATTTACCAAACTTCTCAGATAATCTTGTGCAGTCTCGATAATTATCGCGAAGCGAAAGTAATACTACCTACGAGCTCTTTCGAGCTCGGCGTACGCGATGAAATTCTAATTTTTCCCTCGGAAATTGGTGTGATTACCGTATTGTTAAATAAGAGGAAGATTACTCCTGCAGTCAATTATTTTTATTTTTATCACGGCGTTACGCAACAGCTTAAGGGATATAGAATTAGGTGTAATTTTAGTGCAGCATTAAATGACACACACAATGCTTGTATTACAGACTACTCAAGGAGTACAATCGAGTTCGCGAGATATTGGACAACTTTGATATGGTGACTTTGAGATCGATCTCGGTCGAGCGCCAGCGAATAAAGGAAATTGTTGAGAAACGTCTTGGCCCAAAGGATCTAGAGTTATTTCCGGTCCGGTGCGAGTTCGATCTTGAGGCCTACATTTTGTGTGCTGCCGCTGCCGTGAGGAAGTATTGCGTCAGCGAGAAAAACGTTAACATCGTGCACTTCTTTATGCCCATTCTTTTGCTGCTCGTCTTAATTGTTTGCAGTTACTATTATTACTTTTACAAATGAACCCTTTGGCTGTGGCTTTGTTGCAATATTTCGCCGTGATTCATTCTTGCCTTGTTCATTCATCTGAATTACTTGTATTCAATTTGCTTTTGTTCTATTGGCAGTGCTAAACGTTTTTAGTAAATTGCAGAAACGCGTTATGGAATTAATGGTGCGGTAAACAAGTGTCTTGAAAAGAATTCTAATTAGGGGGATTGAAGAATAATTAATGAGAAAAGTTACATACTTTTTTGTATAACGCTTGGTATTGTACTTTCTTTTATTGTTGTTTATTGTTTAAAACTTAAACAATTGAATAAAATGTAGTTACGATGACCAATAGATAAATAATTCAAAAAATTTTTTAAACCTTACAGATTTTAAGATGAAGATAAATTAATGATGATAATGAGTGTAAATATGTATATACGCGTACAAATAGAAACAAAATTTTATAATTAAGTTGGAAAGAAGAATTTTTCTACATAATTATCGAAGAATTATGCTATCTTGTTTAATGAAAATACCTAAAATTAAAAGCTAGAATTTACAGAAAAGTATGCAACTTCTTTACAAATTCAATGAAATCCAGTAAATCATCAATATATTTAATCCTAAAATAAATTGTGGTATTTTGTCTAAGAAAATGAAAAATTTTTTTAGTATTAGTAATAGAAAATTGTACCATTATAACATTTTCCATATTTATATTTAGAACAAAAATGATATTGTTCAAAAAAGAAATATTTAAACAGGTGAATTTCAAAATAAATCAAATAAATCTATTCTTGCAATATTCTAATTGTTTAGTAATTAAAAATAGATTTTTTTAATTCTGGTGAAATGTGGGCAGGTAAGTACTTGTTTGTTCGTTTGAAAAATGTAAGTCGTTGCTTAATAAGATATAAAGTGAGTAATATGCTTACCTTATTAATTTATGGAAAAAATTCCATCAAATTAATCGATGTTAAAAATTATAATAGGCAGAACATGCATGTCGGGGACACAATGCTCCTTAAACTTCTGCAGAAGTTATAATGGTCATTATAACTTATAACAACCCACAGCACTCAAATTTCATTTTTAGAGTATAAGATGCACTAGAATAATTTCACAAGTAGTCAATGAAAAATTTGAAACCAACAAAAGTGAACTTTGTATTGAGGTTCGAACTTTATACTGAGCTAATCAATACTCATTTTTGTAAATGTACATTTTTAGTAAGAAACGAACAGTGGTGTAACGAAATTGCTTAAAAACATAGTATATTTTCTTTATCATTGGACGTTTAAATTTAAATTTTGTAAATCATTTCTTTAGTTTTTTAAATCGCCATCTTCTGATTCTGCATTGAAAAAACTCTGTTGTACTACTATCCTCTTAGAGTATAATCACCTTTTATAAACCAACAGTTATAACACAATCCTAACAAAGATTATTTATTGCTCAATCAACGTGGGTAAGCTCGAGTTTACGAACATAAGAGATCGTTTGGATTTAGACTGGGCGAAAAAAAATGTTGAATGGCGCTTTGCAAGTTCAAAGTGTTATAATTTTACCATTTGAGCAAAATCATATTATTAAAAAACAATTCAATTTGAAAGTTAATCTGTAACCATTGAATTTCTCATTTTCCGTAGATTGGTATGAAAATTTAAATTTATATGCATTTTAATAACTTATCATCATATCGTGCGTCTGTGGTTGAAAAAATCTGAAAAAAAAGAAAAAGTTTGAAAAAACTTAAGATTAAAAGGCAACGTACTGTATACAGTTCCAACAACTACGTAACTTTTTTTTCTCCCGCACAAGCCAAGATAACGTCAATTGCAGGGTATCGTATAATGCATCTGCACAGACATCCCACAAAGAGGGTGGGGGGGAGGGCTCTCTGGCAAATACGTGCTCAGTTACAAGAGAGAAAGTTTTGCTTTCTTTTCCTCAAAACACGGCATACACAAACAGATAGACCAGCTACGCAAGATCCTAAGAGCCTTTACCAATGGATAACGACGTGGCACGTGCCTGACATAAGTATTATTTTACGGTAAATGAGTACCTTGAACGTACTCGAGAAGAAAAGCGAGAGGAGCTTTTTTCTAAATTCTTGGTTATCTATAGAGTCAAGTATTAAGTACGGAAATTAAATTTTAAGCAGTTGCGTGCAGGCGTTATCCGGAGTGGGCTTTTTTCTTTTCTATTGTATACCTTTCGTTGACTCGACCGGCTTGTGCATACACGCATCTAGCCTGCACTTGTGCTCGGCAGCTTTTTTTTGCATAATGCTTATGTGCAGTTCCCTTGATTTATGAACTTTTAGATGAGCTTAAAGGAACATGAAACTTCAAAACCTAGTAAATTGTAAAATAAAACAGTGTAAGAATCTTAAGAACAACTCCTTTAATATTGAATGAAAAGTTGGTTTATATTAAAAAGTGTGTTTTTGTTTATTGTACTTACTTGATTAAAGTTTATTATTATTTGAAAAACAATAACATGATGCCTTATAATTACAACTTAGTTATTTCCACATACCAAAAAATCAACGTTTTCATTAAACACAATAATAATAATAATAATAAGCCCTAAAAATGAATATAACTTATAAAAGAATTAAATAAAGCTAATAGATTGACTAAAATTTGTTGACCCCCAACAAAGTTTTATAGTATGTTATACGTACAGTTTGTAAAACGTTTGTAAGTTTACAAGAAATGACAGGTTCGTTAATTTATTCGCTAATTTAAACTTGCCTCTTACGCGTGTCTTGCTTAAGTTGTTTATTTACTTAAATAATGTTGCGACTGTACGGGTAGTGATTTCTAATAAATGCTGTCTTCAGAACTGAACTTCTTTTGCATACACACGTCGCTATGCGGGCGAATCGATATTTATACGAGTAACATCAAAGTAACGGAACGTCGTGTTCTTCTAATAGGATCTGCTAATGAGTGCATCTTTATTTGGGAGTCTTAATTGCTTGGTAAGCAAGAAGATTCTAATTAGTTAACTGTAAAGAACATACAAAATTGTTAATATGTAATTTTGGTAAAAACAATGTTTGCAGTAAAAAAGCTTTGTTTTTACTTTGTTATGAATACGAACAATAATTATAAGGAGATATCTTATTCGAACAGTACGGAGCTTTTATCAGAAATTTGTATTGATAATTGTTTCAAATTTATAATAAGCATTGATTATTGTTTATTATCGAGACAAAAACAAACGTAGGGTTCGCAATAAGAATTCGAAACTGTGCGTCATTGATAACACACCGGCATCCTATTAGGATGCCGGAATCTGCAGATCGGCAAATTATTAAAAGTTGGTAAACGATTATGCGTAATTGTTTAAAAGCGCGCACGTAATGCAGACGCTGGTAAGGTAGAGCACGTTAGCCGTGATACCTATGAGGGAGGAGGCCGAAAGAGAGGAGCGCCGCCGCCTCGCGGATATATAAAATCGCGTATATTTCCAGAGTGCGCCTGCTGTCGGTGTCTCTCGCGGTTGGCGCCGGCGCGTTACGAGCACACTTTCAAGCTCGCGTCTTGCCCGTTATGTCTATCTCGCTTGAGCTCATTATTACGATGAGAAAGAAAGAGCCCATGAGAAGCTAGAGGAGGACTTTTTTACAGGCGGGAATTAATTGCGGGCGTTCCCGTGGCTTTGCTTAATTTTAGACGGACGCTCGAGTACAAGCGCGTGTGCTGAGTTGCAATAAATAAAATTTTCCGTTTTTCGAATTGATTTGAAATCCGTCAAAATTGTAATTACACTTGCTACGTTATTTTTTCTTTATAACGGACGAATAAACAAATTAAATCAATCTCGACGGTGTCGAATATGTTTTCGTCTCAATTTTCAAATAAAATTCACATTTTAATTTGCCATTGGATATTATAAGCCTGATTTCTATCAATTTTATACATCATGTTCGTTAATAGAAGCTTATCGTATGATAAAAATTTAATCAAGCTCTCAGCAGCTCTCGTCGTTTATAAAGATTGAATAGCACTGTTCGGAGCTTACTCTGAAAATAGAAAAATCTGTATTTTTCAAAAGTTTATGAGAACCCGCGGGGAGAGGGGCGTGCTTGCGCTGTCTAAACAAGCAAAGCACACAGCCGAGGTGGCCGAGTTTTACCGAAGGGTGGTAGTACACAGGGATCTTTCTTCCGGGAGTCCAATAGCTCGTCTATTTCAGCTTAGCGGTGCGCCGCGAACGCCGACGTTTATATAAGGACGGAGAGCCGTGGCGGGAGAGAAGGGTCGGGGGGGAGCGGAGGGTGAGACGTAGACGACGAGTTGCAACTTTAATCTTGAAAACGTCGTTACGCAGAGACGTCGCGTCCAGCTTTCTCTCTCTATACCAAGTGCTTGGCCGTTACGCAGACACGCAACTGCATCGTCTATTCGTGTGTCTCGACGTCTGCGGTGCGGAGCTATGAACGGACGCACGTCCGCGATTTAATGCCGTGCGCGCGCGCGCGCGCGTGGGAGTACGGTGAAAGAGTCAGGCTCCAAAGGAATAAGCCCTCGCGTGTGTACAAGGTACACAAGTGTCGTACGTGCGCCCGGCTACATGTGTTTCGAGAGTAAACCTACGCGGTCGCATGGATTACGGCTCGACATATATTATTAGCGCTAAACTTGAGCTAGCCTCTTTTGCAGCTTTCCAAGACCCACTGCTAACTCGAGACTGACGTTTTCTTTTAGATAGTTGACTTACGATTTTTTTTCTTGGATTTTTTTTTTTAAGGAAGTTCGTGTGTGTATCAATGTTACTGATTATGTTTTTTATCCGCTTAACGTACAATTATGAAATACTAAATAATTGTAATTAATTACTATTTTTTTTTATCAATCTCTCCACGTTTCAAATTCAAAACCTTATTCCACGTAAGATTTAGAGCGTCTACCGTACTTTACTTTTCTGAAATTAATCAAATAAATTGGGGTGGCATTATAAAATATTGCAATGCAAAATTTTCACGTTTTAGCCAAGCAAATAAAGCGATTAAAACCTTAAATTTCTCTCATTAATTTTAAACTCGGTTATACTCAAGTTTTAAGGATCATCATACAATATTTTTCACGCAATTCATCCAATAATTACTTTGCTGCGATAATTATGCAAATAGTCCCATTTTACAAACGAATCTTCGCAATAACAGCCGGGAGAAACGAGACAAGCGACCGAACGACAGTTTTACAATCGAGTCATAAAATCATCTTTATTAAAAGCTGCGGCAGGGCACGTATTTTTACCGGAGCACCGCGACAATGGCAAGTCACCGTGCGAGGGTGACTGTAGAGGTGGGTGGGTGGGGGGCAGGGGTATATGGTTTTATGAGAGCGCACGCCGCGCGTCAGTCGCGGATGAAAGGAGGGCCGGGGGAGTGGAAGGGCGTAGGAGAATAAGGCGGAAGAGGAGAATACGAGCCAGAGCGGAAGAGCCGGGAGGGATCGGGAGCAGATGGGAAGAGCGCGCGCGCGGGGTCTATACGACGGCCGGGATAAGCTGGGGGGGGAGGCGGCGGTGTCGGCTAGAGAAAAGGCGTTGCGGCGCCGGGCGTGGAGGACAAGGGGGCAAAGCCACACCAAGCGCAATATGCTACTGGCTGTCGTAAGTTACTGTTTGCACGTTGTGTGCTGCTCGCGCGACTTCCCTCGGGGGCCAACTTTGCTTTAAAATCCCCCTCATCTCGTCATCTCCCTCCTTCTATCGTCTCCCCCCCCTCCTTTCTCGTTGTGGGGGAGAGAACCGCGAGAGTTCACACGGTAGCACGCGCTCGTCTAAGCAGCTTTAGCCAACCTGGAATCGCGCTGCGCGATCGCCCCCCGTTCAGCCCGCAAGCTCTCCATACCCCCCCCCCTCCACACTGCTCCTATATCCCGCACCACTTTTCTGGCCAAACTCGCCTATGTGCAACGCGCTCGCGCAGTTGCACGCGATAGAGCTTAAAACTGGGATTCGGTTAATTTACGCGTCGAGTGCAGCGCTGGGGGCTCTATCCCGTTCTTTTCTTTTCTTACTCCTCGTCGTTTCTTTTTCTTACTCTTACCTTCTTTTTTTTTTTGGCTCGTAAAACTGCGCGCCAATTACCGTTTTCTTCGTGATTGATGCGATTTTGCTCCGGTGCTAGACTGTTTTCGAAAATTTTCAACCAGTTTTACGATCGGTCTGAATTTCAAGTTTGCACGCGTAATTGGGCGCAAGGCGCGGTGCTCGCACGCGTTTAATTATCGCGAGATTTCGATTTCTCGAAATTCCGATTGTCCGATAATTCTTTGAAAACAATATCGAAAGCCCAAAAACAGAGCACAAGTTTGCTCCGACGCAACAGCGAATTTCTCGAGCTGTTGGCCGTTTTAGTTTTCCGAAAAATCGCCGGTGCGCCCATAAATCTCCGAAGCAATGCTAACTTTCGATAAACAAATTTAATTAATTTTTTGCCAATGCGCGCGCGCGCAGCAACGCGAGAGCTTGCGGCTGTGGCCCTATTATTTAGTTCGAGGCTTCGACGTCGAGTTTTTGGCAAGTTTCGAAGTGGCTGAGCGGGAGACGCTCTGTCTCTCTCTCTCTCTCTCTCTCTCTCTCTCTCTCTCTTCTTCCCTATGTTGCAATTAAAACACACGAGAGCGTACGCAACTTGCTCTTTGAATTTTCACTCGGTAAGCGACTTGAGCGATGTAAATAGTTAGAAGCTACAAGCTTGTCTACAATGCGTATGCGTGACATTTGGAAACAGAAAACAAATAAATGCGAATAAACGAAGCTACAGTGATCGCTAGCTGCAACCCAAATTAACGGCAAGTTTTTCATTTCGAGCGCTTTACATCGGGAAATAAAAAGCCGTCGTTGACGCTAAAGTCGTTACGCGACGAGCTGACATCGGGACGAGAGAAGTTTGAAATGTTTAATTCAAATGTTTGCGAGCTAATTATAGCGAAGGCAGGGGTCTTTACGTACGCGCTCTCGCGGCTTTCTCTCCCTCGGCTGGTCTTAAAAGTGCAATTTTCGTGCTGGAGGCTCGGGGTAAAAGGCAGCGTTGCGAGGTTAAGCTTCTTGGCAAGCACACGGGGGAGCGTGCACGGAGGACCGAGAGAATCTTTGCCCGCGCAGGCAGAACGAGAGGGTTCGCGTCTATTAACGAAGTAATGCGTGGCGTCGAAGTATGCTACGAGAGCTCTAAATTTTACTCGACTGTTTGCCTGCTTTGAACAGCCCCTACGCTGAGTGCGAGACTTGCCGAATACTCGGCTTAACTGCCGAGCCGCATGGCCGAGTGTGCGTTACGTCCCCCCCCCCTCCTCCTCCTCCTCGCCGTTGAGCTTACACGCGTGTGCGTAGCCGCGCGTAAATGCGGATTTGGAATTGCGTTGCGAAAGCTTCGATTTTAGGGCAAGCCAGTGCCGCTCTTGATGCAGCCACGGTAAATAAGGCTCGTTTGTTAACTTTCGCGTCTCAATATTTAACGAGGGAAACTATACGTCGCGTCTCATAGGTTTTTCTCATTTTTTTTCTATGATATTTTGACGAATGAACAAATGTTTTTTCAGGCTTGAAAAATGTTTTAGATGTAAGAGTGGATGTTTGTAAATCCAAGCAACAAAGTGTATTTTTCTGATACTGCTCCTACGTATAAAATTGGTCTCTGGAAAAATGACACGTTAATGAATGTTCATTACACAAAATGTAGATTATTTCGTGCTTATCGTTTAATAAAGATAAATTTCTTTTGAGATTTTCGGCTTATTTAATAATATTCTCTTTTTCTCAACTTATTATACTTCTTTGACGTTTCTCATTATTTTTTACACGGATTCTCCGCCTTATTAATTTTTTTTCACCCTATTTTTTTAGATACTTTTTTTACGAACACGAAGTCACAAATGGAAAAAGCATCTCTGACATTTTTCTCACATTCCGTACTTTCGATTTGTTTACAACAACTTCAAATAATACAACGCAGTTTTTATAATCAATTTATCAAGCTTAAAACCACAATAACAGCCATATTTATGCCATAAATTTACGTCAATTGTCTGCTCAGCATAATACGCGTTACGCCACTCACCGCAGCAATAAACATTCATTAAACAACAAAAGAATACTTCCAACTATAAAAATATACCTGTCAACTCTTGATAATCATTATAACGAAAAATAATAAGGTAATAACGACGCTAAACTGTTTTGTTGCTGTCCAAACGCGAGTCTGTAAATAAGAATGCCCGAGAGTAGCCGACATTATTTCAGCCGAGAACCAACAAGGTAATGCCTCCTTGCCCTCTCTCTCTCTCTCTCTCTCTCTCTCTCTCTCTCTCTCTCTCGACTTAACCACCGAGAGGCTGTCCGCAGCGAGCATTGGCTCTCGTCGCGCATGAAATTTGCAAATTCAGATGCGGTAGCGAAGCTGTGCGGCGAACCACGCGGAATATCCCAGAGACGGTCCAGTCGTGCGCCCGCAGAAAATGACCCAGCGAGCCGAATTTTACGAGATTCGCTTGATTTACGGTTGGCAGAGTCGGACGCCGCCGCCTCGCCGGAGGCAAGCTCGGAATGGCGCGCACACGCCTTCTCCCCGATTAATGCCACACACCGAACTCCGTTTCTTTGCCCCGGATCGCAGGCTGGACGATTTGGCCAAAAAAAAAGTCGCCCACGCGAGCCGCCTGCTCACGCCTCCTGCCGTCGACGCCACTTTCTTACGTGCCCAGCAGCCTCGGGGCTGCAAATGGAAAAAAATTACCGTTTTTCTTATGAGTTATCGCTCGGCCGAGCTCTTTCTGCGCGTTTACTGTTCCTCCTCTTGCCTCCCGAAGTGGGCGTACGCTGATCGTCTCCATGCTGCTTCTCTCGCGTGATCGAAGACGTTTGACGTCATTTCCATCGCTTACGCATAAAAATAGATGTTTTTTTTTTTTAATGTTCGAATGATTTATGGCTGTTCTTTGGAAAAGCACAAAATCGGAAATACGCAAAATATGTTGCGCGAATCGAATGCCTACCACCGATTGGTTGATCGTAAAAACACTTTTCCTGTGGTACCTTTTTGTGTGCAACGTTTTGATTAATCACCCGTAAATACATTCGTAATTTAAGCAGTCAACGGTCGCGTGAAAAAATTTGATTTGTTAAAAAAAAGGGCAATATAGGAAAAAAAACTGGTAAAATTATTTGAGCTCGATAAGCGAAGCCAATAAAGCTCGCGCGCAATTGTGTGGGAGCGTGTGTATGCGCGACTGGAACCAACAAGAGTTAACACAATCAAGCGATGCAATTAGGAATCGGTCGTGAATTTAAACGATTACATTAACGGCAAAGAAGTTTAGCGCGGGAGGAGGGGGGAAGGGGCGAGGTTGAGGAGGGAGCGTATCGCATATCGATTTCGCGGTGCTATTACTCGCATCATCGATTCATAAGCTGTTGAATGATTGTTCGCTAGAGTTGGGCCGCGCCAATGGCTACAAGCGCGCGCTCGTGGTAGCGCAGGAACGTGGGGGATACGGATGGGTGGATGGGGTAAGGGGGGGGGTAGGAACCCGAGAGAAGAGCGGAATTGCGGAAAGGGCTTCAGTCGGCGAATCGATAAACGAAACAGCGAAACCGCCGAGCCACGGAATATATGTGTTTCCCCGCGGAGAGCACGCGTCTCAGTCGTAATTCACGTTTGTGTGCAGGCTCGCCGGATAGGGAGGTTGTGCAGAGGGGGGGGGGCAGCGGGAGGGGCAGGAGCACGGGCGGCTCGGTAAGCTGCACACAACTGCCAAGCTCTCGTTCACGAATCGGGCATCAAACTTTTCATTTTTTCGCTGCGATTGACGCCGTAGATCCTTCCGCGACATTTGCTGCGTTTCATATACGCCAAGAGGGAAAGGGAAAGAAAAATTGCACATTTTTTTTCAGAATAACCGCATCGCCGACCTACTCTCTCCCGTTTGTTCTAAACAATTTTACAAGCTATACTTATTTGCTGCATTTTTTCTCAATTATTTCTTCGTCAAAAAGCATCGACTTAAAGGACTAGAGAAGATTTTGACGATTACATCATAAAACTGGAATATCCACGCGAGGGAGCTTGTGATTCAACAAGCCGCGGGTGAATACCATAACAATCCCTTTCGACTATTTGCTTAACAAATCGTCCCTCATCCTCTGCCCTCGACACACACACACACACACATAATCACACGCAGAGACAAGACGTGGTGGAAACGGAAAACACACAAGAAGGGAAAGACAGCAGAGGCAGTTCTCCCGGTCGCGCGCGAAAGGATACATATATATGTATAAGCAGCGGGGGCGCTCCATTATGCACAGTTCATTCCGGCGTTTGCCGCGCATAATCGCGCGACAACGCCAGAATTTATCTTGCTACGTAAGCGGGCTGCGACGCGACAATAAGTCTTGCGACTCGCAAACGACAATGTAACAAGGATGAGCGGCGCGCGCTCACGAGAGAGAGAGAGAGAGAGAGAGAGAGAGAGAGAGTGAGAGAGCCTACACTGAGCTTTCCCCTACACACACATACTCGCAGCTTGCAATAATACATTTCCTCTCTTGATTATTTAATTTGCGGTCGCAGCAGAATCGCAATGCTAATGTGGATTCCAGCGGCGCTGCGCCGAGAGTGAAAAATACGGCTAAAGCGAAACAAACGCGAGAGAGTGGATTATAAAGCGCACCAACGCGAGAGAGAGAGAGAGAGAGAGCGACTTTCCGAAGCTTTGTATAAGCTTCGAGATTGAAGCTCACGGGTACTTTCGAAGCGGAGCGAGCTTGCTCGTGCCCGGCGCGATTTGGGACTAGGATTTACAATTACCGAGCGCCTGGGGAAAAATGAACGACGAAGGAGGTTACTTTATTTTTAAAGGGAGACCGGAAGACTCGAGATAATTGGGATAAGGATCATTTGAATTTATTCGGACTCGAAATTTTGCGGAAAACTTCTTGGTGTATTGCGGAAACAGAAGGATCTTTTATTGCTTTGCGTTTGTACCTGAAATTAAACGACCGATACGAATTGTGTATTTAGAATATTAAAGTCGCACGTGACACTCTTTTCTATCTGCTTTGAAATGCAAAACAACCTTATAAATCGCGTTCTCTGTATATGACTCTCGTATATTCTAACTACCCCCCCTTTTATTGTTTAATAAAAAAAAGTGTTTCATAAAGTCAAATACCGCTTCAAGTTCTTAAGCTAAAAATATTCCGTATATGGAAAATTTGAATTAAGATATTCCGCGAACGTAAACATTTTCGTGTACTCATACGCGTATTTCTACGTAGCATTTAATTAATTTTCCGCAGCACCTGTTCAACATTTAAATTCAAAAGTTTGCTCCCTTTTAATTACTTTCGTTTCCACATGTTGACTGGTGAACTTGAAAAAAAAAGAGGTGAGGTGGGCGATAGGGAGGAGAAGGAAAGCGAGTGGAGGGGTTGGGGGGGGAGGGGGTAAACTTCGTGTTCAACGGTAATTTAAGTTTGAAAGCAGTTGGCCTACTATTCGACAGACACGTAGCACTTTTTACATAGCTCCCTACACCAGGCCCCCGGCCCGAACAGAAGCACTAGGCGGCAGAAGCCGCCTGTTTCGCGGAACTCATTTCGTGAAATAGTTCGCAGATAAAACTTTTTATCTGGCCGCACATATTTGGAAAATCATTAAAATATAGCTCTCTGCTCTACCTCATACACACCCCCCCTCTCTCTCTCTCTCTCGCCCACCCCTACCTCCCCCCCCCATCTGCCCACGCTCATTGTTCTCGTTTTGTAGACGAGAACT
Source organism: Anagyrus pseudococci (assembly GCA_030522585.1). Lineage (NCBI taxonomy): Eukaryota > Metazoa > Arthropoda > Insecta > Hymenoptera > Encyrtidae > Anagyrus > Anagyrus pseudococci. The sequence continues at coordinate 28,664 of JAPYYQ010001882.1, forward strand.
TTTTCGCTCGCCGACGAGCTACAGCCTCTTCAATCCCACATCCTTGTCTTCCATCTCTCACCGAGAGTCAGAGGGAGAAAACGAACAGGGACTATACCGCACCGACTTGGACGAAAAAAAGTCGCACACCCTCCAACTCTACAATACGTATTCAGATGGCTCTCGAAAAAAGAAAAAAAAAACCCGGTCGCCAAAGCACTTATTACAATGACACGGGTCGAGGCGTCCGGAGAGGAATTGTGCGTAGAGGAAGATAACGCGGATGCTGACTAAACGCGAAGACGAGAGGGGCTTTAAGTCGTCGTCGTCGTCGTTGTTGTTGGGATCTCGCAAGGGGCTGTTCGGATTGTTGGAAAGAGGTCGATCGTCCAGAGGTATAGAAGGATATGCCGGTAAGACCGAGAACTGGGGAAGTAGCCTCAGAGTAGAACGGGGCTTGGTGCGCCGGCGGTCGTATGCTCGCTCGCCCACCCGCTCGCGTTTAACTTTATCGCTTGCTGTCCGACAAAAGGAAATAATAAGAAGACGGGCCGACCGTTGCTCTTTTCCCCTCTTGTCCTCTTGTCCTTTTCCTCCAATTCTCCATCCCCCTCTTTCTCTCTTTCTTAAATTCGAGAAAAATAGCGAAAGGGTACGCCGTAGTCTTGAGGTCCGAAGAGGGGTAGGACTGGAGCTAGCACGCACGCGATGTCGACGGAAAATAAGAAAGGCCAGCGGAGTAGGAGAAAAATAAAGAATCGAGATAACGAGAAGGATGGGGGCACAGAGCAGAGGGTAGAAGATAAAAAAAAAGAAAGAGAGAGAGAGAGAGATGGACGGAGACAGATAGGTGGGTACAAAGAGGGGTTGGGGAGGGGGGGGGCGGGAGGAAAGAAGCTGGCGAAGCGCAGTGCGCAGGAATCGACGAATGGGCAGAATAAAAGAGGGCAAAAAGAAGAAGGAGCACACGTGGAGGAGAAGGCGGTCTGCGAGGGAAGAGAGCTCTGGTGCGCCGAGGTAAGATAGCTTTCTCCTCGAGGCGGTAGAGCCGCGGGCGCAAAAGAGAGAGAGAGAGAAAGAGAAAAAGAGAGCTATGTACGAGGGGGACTATGTAGGTCAACCTTAGCTATAAATTGCCGTTAATCGAACGAATTAAAGGGATTTTCGTGTAGGTGCCGACGCCGGCGTCGTCTCCTCGCTATTCTCTCGCGCTCACCTTTTCTTTCTCGTTTTCCCACGATTCCGAGAGAGGGAGAGGGAGAAGCACCAAGGCGTGTATACGCGTATACACACTCACCGCATGCTAGCCACTCTCGGCTAGCGGAGCTACGAGAGTTCGTTAATCGAGGTGAAAACTTACGCGGATTGCCTCGTAACGATCGCGCGCGCGCGCGCCTCTGATTCGAATTAAACTCCGTACGAACTTCTGGCTTATGGCTGAATTTCAAAGGCTGACAAGTGGATTCTGTAGTGTTATCGTAGCGTGCGCAGCGAAATAATTGAGGCAAATTTATTTGTTACCGGCGGAGGGAGCCAGCCAAATACGGCCTGGAAATAAAAGTAATAGCTGCGAGCTTTTTGTAATTTTCAAGGGGCTCGCCCGAAATTCATTGTCATTTTGAAAACGATTGTTTTATTGAATTTCGAAAAAAAGGGAATCCCATTTTTGCACCAAGCGCCGCATCCAATGGAATTCCGATATATCCGTACATTCCTGTTATTTTAAGGGTAAAACGAAATTTTAGCTTTTCACGATAATCATTACCTGCTATCCGATGAGAAAAACAAAACGCGCATCGGTCATTTCTGCGTTCAAAATATGGAAAAATAAGATTAAGCCTTTACTTAACGTTTTGAATTTGAACGGAGTGGAAGGAGAGACTTTCGGAAAAAAGTCGCACGCACGCGCGCGCGCGCGAAACACAATGCCGAACAAAGGACTAAAAAGTTTCGCAATGTGAGCTGTTGCTCGGTAGGCGTCATTGTTATTTTAATACGCCGGCATTATTTACGACGCGCGACTGCACGATCGTTAAATGATTGGTCTTGTCAAGTCGGCGTCGGCACGACAATGCTTTTAAAACCGGCTGGCAAGGAGGGCCGGGGTGATAGAAAAAAACCGAGAACGACGCGTGGGAGTGAAGAGAGAGAGAGAGAGAGGGAAAAAAGAGCAGCATAGTCGTCTCTTTTGACGCGCGCGCGGGGTGTGGCCATCGCCATGAGCGTCGGCAACGGCAGGGCCGACAAAGCTTTTACCGGCGGATAACAGTTGCGCTTTATTGTGTATACGCGGCCGCTGCGTACATACCGGCGCGCACTTGCACGCGCCTGGCTATTGCTCGATGGTAACGCGATACGCGGCCCTTTGTCAGCTCCCTGGGACGTCCATATTCGCGCGAGTGCTCTTTTATTTTTTATCCGCGAGGAAAAATCCTGCGAGCCGTTAATCCAGACGTGGCCCAGGGTGAGCTCGACATTCACTTGCGTACCCCCCCCCCCCCCCCCCCCCCCCCCCCCCCACCCCCCCCCCCCCCCCCCCCCCCCCCCCCCCCCCCCCCCACCCCCCCCCCCCCCCCCCCCCCCCCCCAAAAACCGCGGTTATGGCTCTGTGAATGGGCGTAGCAGCTATCAATCAGTCTGACGATGCGATTTAACATCTGTCCGGACGGCGATCGACACATTATTATACGCGCTACGCTTTTATGCGGTTGGGGAAAAATATGGGCAGGGAGCTTGATTCGACTTTGGTGCCGCAGGGATAATCGTGCAGTATAATTACACTATTTTGATGCCGTTTGAACGTTTGAGCGCCGTGTGCCTAGTTTAGACGTATCAATTATGATGGAAACATATCAAAATACGGCGACTTATACGTCTGCATTATTGATTACCGAGAACCCATGTTTGTTTAGTTATCACGCGGCGTGTGCTTCGTAAACCACAGTACGTAGGTTTCAAGTCCGACGTCCATCCTGTCGGTCGTTATGCAATCTCTAGTGCAGAAATATATATTGGCTCGAGTGTCGAAAATGCTGATAATGTTCAATAATCGAGTTATGCGTACATTGTTTTATTGAAATTCACAAAATATTGCTGAAACAATGTAATACAAGCTTAATTAATTCATAACATAATTATCAGTTCTCACGTACGCGTAAGCACGCATAACCGGATACTGATAGTCTAAAAAATAAAGTCGCCTGCAGCAAAGTTAATAAATTGACTGGCGGCTCGAGGTCGCACATTTTTTATTTTCGTACGCAGGCGATCGTTGACCCCTTTATTATCTTAAAGCACCGCTAGAGACTCGGGGGCAAAACATGTACAGCTAAAGCTCTGGGCAAATTTAATTATCACTCACCGGCATAATTTATCGAGCACTCGCCTCCTGCGCATTCCATTCGCTTTTTCCCGGCAATCCAGTAAGTAATCGGCTAGTCGGGGGAAAGGGGAAGCTGTACATAAACGCCTCCACCCTTACATCTCGCAATATAAACAATCGCTGGGTGGGGAAACTTTTAAAATAATAACTTTCACGCTCTCATCCCTCTAAACTTCACGAGGCGTTGGAAGAGGCCGGAGGAGAAGAAAGGCCAGGGGATGAGGGTCGGTAGGGCAAACTTTATAGCGCATGAATCCTCGAGGCTGTTTCAGCTGCTAATTTCGAGCGAAGACAGGAGCAGCGGCAGCTCGAAGAAATCCAGCTGAGTTTAAGACATAAGCGTTGCGCGCGCTAGAGAGCAACACTGTATACTGAGAAAAGTACCAAGAGGCCCGGCTGCCGTGCACTTCTCACTCACTTCCAGCTTGACTTCCGGCCCAGGCTGCTGCTGCTACAGCCGTGTCCTTCTACTCTTTACGCTCGTAATCTTTTGAGCTGAAATTTAATTGCGCCCTGGCTGCCAGGTAATAGCGTTCTTTAGTCTGTTACGCCCCCCCCCCCGCGCGTGGTGCATGCTTTCGTACGACGTCGGGAGAAGAAAAAAAAACAAAACATTCGGAACCTCTTTCGAGATTCTCCGTCGTGAAACGTTGTCGCGTCTTCCAAGTAATTGCCGAGAATATTTTTACCAGTCTTTTAATTTTTCCTCTTTCTCTCTGTTTAGGGCTACTGCTGTTTACATTTTTATTCTACGTTATTTTTTTTATTCGCGCTTTTTACAATGTTTCTTAAAAATTAAAATAACGTTTTATTGTCTTTCATACTTTGCCCGGGGTAATATGCCACTTGGGTAGAAATGTTCTTTTATCGAAAATAGACAGTAGCAGTAAACTACAAAAACTGTCTTTCTATTATTTTTAAATGAAAATTTTTGTTTCGATATTCCGAGAAAACTTGAAGAGCCATACGTTAGTGCAATTAACGTCAGAGTAAAGAATACGACGAGCTTTTATCTGTAGCAACGATCTAATAAACATGTATCATATATTTTTATTTTTTGCAACCACACACCCTCGTCTTAAATCTATCCTCTACGTCTTTGAGACTTTCTTCTTTCTCGAGCGATCTGTCGATTTCCTCGCTATTGTTTCCCTCCGAGCTTATTATTTTCCTTATCTTGCGGCATCGTCCAGGGCGTACCTCTTTTCTTCAAGAGAAGGAGAGAGAGAGAGAGAGAGAGACTTTAGCTCGCCCTAGCTCCATCCCACGCTCCATCTTATTCTCTCTTTCAGCCAATTACTTTTTCTCCCATTGTCATTCTATTACTTACCCCTTCGGTGTATTAGCTTCTCGGTACTATTGGCTCGGAGATGGCCTGGCGAGTAGCTAGCAGGCAGCTCTCTCTCTCTCTCTCTCTCTTTCCTTCCGCGACCTCGGGAGCAACACTGCCGCAAGCGTTCTCTCGTCCCTTTGTCTTCGTCTGCGGACTCGATCCACGGTCCATCTCCTGGCCTCGGCAGTCTTGTATATGCCTCCCCGGAGAGGCAACAGATTGTCCCGGCGCCGAGAGACTGTCCCCGCACTCACGATTTTTCACGTTGTGTAAATCGGAGCCGGGAGCGATGGGGGCAACGAAAGAGCTCTCGTGCTCTGGTTGATAGCCACGCGAGAGAGAGAGAGAGAGAGAGAGAGAGAGAGAGAGAGAGAGAGACGAGCCAGAAAGAGAGAGAATTTCTGTGTACGAAAACAAGCGAATAAATCGGCTTGGGAGAGAAAATAATAACAACCGCTCGATCGAGAAAATAAAGATCAGTCGAGTGTCAAAAGTTGGAAGGTCAAGCTGGTGATATAAGGGAAGGTCGGGCGCAATTGTGGTGTAGTGTGTCGCTGCTGGCGCGAGAGACAAATCGACTACTCAGCGAAATAAAGAAAGGAGAGAAAGAGACAAAAAAAGAGAGCGAATGACACTTAAGCAAGCTGGAGGGTTAGCTTGCCCACGCACATATTTACCTCGTGGAAAGCTTTAATGAGATACCCGGCTAAAGGCCGGGGAGGGGGGGGGCACAAAAATGTTATTAGAAATTTGTTTCGGCCTCGCCTCGGGGGTATTGGAATAACATTGGGGCTCCGGCAAAAAAGAAGTGTAACAGCGAGTTCTCGATCATCTCTCTTTCTCTTTTTCAACCTTGACGAATTTCATTTTTGCAGAAGCAGAGCGCGCACGGCTATTTCTTGAATCATTAAACTCGCTCGGTCGAGAGATCAAAAACTTTTTCATCGCGGATATATCGGAGAAGCAGCGCGCGAAAACACAAGGTCGTTGCACCGAGAAAGAGAAGCGAGCAAACGAAAAAATATCTCATGGCCCCCCGACATTTCTCCGGGTGTCACTGGCGTTTAAAGGCTTTTCGGCTTCATTTCCGCCGTTGGAGAGGACGTATCTCGATTACCAGGCTCTTTTTCCTTCTTTCTCCATCCTTCCCCCCAGATGGCCCTCTAACGTCTCTCTTCCTCTGACGCTTATATCTTCGGAGATGGGGCGCGTAGTTATATGGTCAGCGGGCCCGCTACTGACAATTCGCTTCGTTTAACTTGAGAACGCCGGCAGTACCGGTGCTGGCCCTCGTCCCCCTTTGCCTTTCCTCATCTCCTTCATGCCTTACGGCTGGCAGATGGCCAAGCTCCGCAGTCCAGACGGTTTGCTGCTCTTTTGCCGCGGCAGACCTTCCTTCTCATCTCTGCCTTCGACTGCCTCTAGCGTTTTTCATTTTTTTTTCTCAACTCTTCGTTTTTATTATTATTATTATTTTTTTTTTTAATCCCATCAAAGCGATGTGCATGATGAAAGCGCCGGTTATGGCTATGCGGCGTGCGCAGAGGACGAGCCAACAGCTCTTTTTGGCGGTTTGCAATAATACGATCTACAGAAACGTATTAACGAGGTGCCGTCGGTTTATTTTTCCCAGCCTTTTTGATCTGCGCATTTCTGAATGAATTTAGATTGCTCGTATAAACGGAATGTCGTTTTCTCGGCGCAACAAAAATTATCCAGTAAACCTTTACTGTGATGTATAAGATTAATATTTTTCAAATATAACGTACATATATAAATAATTATTAGAGCGGATAAAGCAAGTCGCGCACTTGTAGGCAGGAAGACATTAGATCAAAGTGACCGGTGCGCTAGTTTCGACTGGCATTCGGCTTAAAGCTATAAAGCACTGGGTTCTTAGCTTACAAAAGACGAGCCAGTCGGCAGGTGTAAAGTTCGGTGGGCAACCGAAGTTTCGGATTCGTCGTGACAATTCGGTTCCTAACTTCGCGCATTCATACCTGGCCGTCGCTTCTGTTCCTCGTACATGTAGTAGCCCAAGCATTGCAGCTAACTATCTTCAAGACTGCCTAAAGGAAGAGAGAGAGGAGAGAGACAATGTTTGCTCGGCTTGATAATGCTCTCTGAATTTCCTTACTTTGTCATTCTCCAGGCATTTCACAGGCATCGAGTTGCAGGTACCGCGTAGCCATCGAAGGATATAGCAACCGAGCGACTCTCGGAGGAAGATGAGGCGCGCTCAATTCAGATTTTCGACGAGCTGAATGACTTTTCGGTATCAGACACGCGCATACTCGACTTTTTTCCGAGAAGGCCGCGCGAAAGTTCTACCTTAGCAGGCGTTAAAGTAGGTTAAGCCTCCTCTGGGCCTCCGCACAGCCGTTGAGATACTTGCAGTATTCGCGTTTTGCAACTCGTTTTTTTTTCTGCTGCACTACCACCTCCAAATCCAGAGACCAATGTCGGTCGCAGTCCTACTAAAAAGCTTACTGCCTCCTATAATTCCTTTTTTTTCTCCAATTGTCATCGCGCAAAACTTTTGATTAGACATAGCTCAAAAGTTTGTGATCTAAATTTTTTGGAGAAATCTATGTCTCGTACCGCTGGGAATATTTAATTAAACCTCGTAGTTAATGTTCTTTTTTTCATTAGAACTTATTTTGAATTTATTGATAAAGTTTAAGATCTAACAAAGACTCAATTTTTTTCACAATTTTTTTTCCCTACATTATGTGACTGTTTTAATGAAAAGAAAATATTAGATCTCTCAGTTGAAGTTAACGTATAATAAGTTAAAAATTTTCATAAATCAACGAAAAGAGCGGTAATTAACTCTTGTAGTTATAATAATCTGTTATTTACCGTTACCATGTATTGTTATCTTTTCATTAATTTTTTTTTCTTAATAAGAGACGAGGGGGAAATCTTCAAAAGACACCCTTAGCAAGTAGCGTTGGATTCACCTGCGGTGATGCCTACCGACTAAAAACCACCTCCTCGCGGGATGCTTAAGCTAAGGTCTTCGATCCCTTATGAAAACAAGAAAAGTAGACGCCGCATAGCATATATCGGCCATTACAAGGTTAAATAAGATCTACAAGCGAAACCTTCAAAAATGATCGAAGAAAAAGTTAATCAACGGTCGTTCATCGTTGATGTTCATACAGAACTACCGCATCAAATTAAACGAGTTAACTCACGTAGCTCATGTAACGCGATTGCACTTGCACGCTGTTATTAATATTCAGAGTCATGTAAAACAAGACCGTTAAAACCATAAACAAATTCACACGTCAAGGTCCAGGCTAATTGAACTCGTGGACGCGTCAAACGCTCACACAGCCTGCCTAGTTTTACATGTACAGGGGCGCTCGATGTGCAATTCACAGCGACTTAGCGCGAGAGCGCAAAACCCGCACGATTCTGATTAGCTAGCTCGAGTCGAGCTAGGTAGAAGCGTATGCGGGAACCACTGCCTCTCCACGGCTTTTCTCTCTCGCTCTCCCTTACTTTCTCTCAAACGTGCAATGGGAGATGTAAGTTCGCGCTTAAACGCCGGCAAATGTATCGCTCGCCCGGCGCGCTCATTAGCATTTAAAGCGAGAGGGAATTTATTCGCGGCGTCGCGCGACCCGGATTACTACTAGGACCAAAGGAGGGTGGAGTAGAGAGTGGTAGTAGCGCCAGCGCGTAGCCGCTGAATTACATTCGGGATCGAAGTGTAGGAGCAAGAAAAGCTCGTGACGAGCCTCGGCAAGAGCTTGCGGCAAGAGAAAAAACCGCGGCTCTCAAGCGCGTGAGTAGGGAAGCTGTCTTCCAATGAAGATTTGGATTATAGGTATATACACGCCAGACCACTCTTGTCCTCTCTATTTCTCTCTCTCTCTCTCTCACGCTCTCCCTCTTCTTTACTCCCTCTGTTTTTCCCTTTCTGCGGCGGAGTCGGTCGAGCTTTTCCTGCTATTGACACGATGAAACTTGGCAAAGTAAATTGAACTCGAGGAAGAATTTTCTGCAAAGCCTCACTTTCTGCGGAGCTTGAGTAAAACCCTCGTCACACTTTATAAAGGGCCATGTGAAAGGGGAACAAGCCTGGTGGTGCGCATAGGAGAAAAAGTAGGAGAGGGACAGAGACAGAGAGTGTAAAAAATAAAGGAGGCTCGCGATGGCAAATTATAAGGTTAACAAAAAAGACTGATTTTGTGCCTATTTCGGACATAAATATAATTATAGTTTTTTTTTTGTCTAACATGACTAATTTCACCATTGTTGGAATATGACTTGCAGTTGTGTTACGATTACATCTTACTTACAAATTAATAGTTTTATTTACTTGTAGAATCTAAGTATATAATTCAGATGATCCTGATCAAGAAATACAGTTACAATAAAAATAATGGGACTTGCAGCAAATTTAAGTGAGGAAAACATTTTTCATAGTTTTTTTTTTTGCCAGCTGAAAGTTCATGATAATTAGTTTCTTAACAGTAAAGTACGCGAAAATTAAAACATCAATATTATTGAAGGTGCCAAGTTAAATATTATCTTTTTAAAACTGCAATATTGACCAAACAATTTGAAAGTTGAATTTGGAACTAAACAATTCTTTTCTATTAAACTAAACAACGGTTATACTAATCAAAAGATTGCCATAATAGAAATTTCAAAACTTTGCTTCGACAAAATTCACCTACACTCACAGCTTAAAAACTAACCAAAGGTCCTTTGGATTAACTCCAAATTCATATTTGATGACATTTTTTGTTCCTTCAACTTGTCCGATTTACAAGAAATCTACGGCTGTACTACCTTTTTTCCTTTAATCAAGCGGAGAAGGTAAATATACAGAAGAGCGTATGTACAAGAAAGAGAAAGAGAGAGAAAGAGAGAGAGAAGGGGTAAGAGATAGAGAAGCTCTAGCCCTAATCTACATTAGAGGACGAAATCAATGACCCTTTTTTGTCCGGCGTGCTCTCTCTCTCTCTCTCTCTCTTTCTCTCGAGTCACGGAAGGCTTAGCACAGCGAATTTTTTCCAATTTGCTCGGCTCTCGGCCCGACAACAGGGTGGCGCCGGGCTGCACTGAGCCAAGCAAATCCCCGACGGCGCGCCGAGCTAAGCGTAACGTCGGAAAAGGGGGCGCGCAGCTTTAAGTAGGGTCATACCGAACGCGACTTCCGTCTAGGACAACGAACTCGAATGCGAGGGAAAGAGAGTCACGTGTGCTCTTGTTTGAAGCTCGTTCCACGCTGTATGGGAATCGCTTCTAGACCCAATCGCGTTTGGACACAAACACTCGTGGACAGAGGATTAGAGGACCAAGACACTCGGACGCAGAGCATCAGTCGTGTCAAGAACCAGACGACCACGGCGCGATGCTGAGATTGCCTGATAATGGCGCGCGTACGCCTTGGGTAGGCGTGCGTAAATTATAGCATAGGAGCGGTAGAGGGAGAGAGAACGAGCGATTGGGTAACCTCCTCTCCTCTCCCCCTTCACTCTGTTAGCCGAGTTTCGAGCTAGCGCTGCCGAGGATTAATCGGGCCAGCGACTGCTGGTGAGTAAGAGCCTGGGGGGGTGGCTTACGACGTAAATGTGGAACTTTAGAGGGGAAATAAAAGTGGGACGCTGCTTGGGATTTGTTTCAGATGACGTGTGTAGCTGCATATTTGTGGTGGAGGGGAGGGCTAATTTTATATGATTAATAACGCGTAGCGAATCATATATATATATTTTTTTTTTCAACAACATGTTGGATTTAATGATTGCGCGGGACTGGGAAAAATTATTCATGATCGTATATGATTGATTTGATTGGGTAGCCCAGATTCTGTTTGCAGGATTAATATAAAAAAAATCACGGCATGCGTTGAGCACAGTTCCGGCGACGATTGTAACTACCAATTAGTATTCGTTTGCGATATAGGCAGTTAGTTTAAATTAAAAAGAAAAGTCAAATCAATTAACTCGTGTTAAATATAAATGATGTTTGACCTTTTTACTTTTAGGCGGATACTGATTCTTGACGTACACGCTCGGAATTCTAGCAAATATTGATCAATTACTAAACAAAATACGCTCGTTGAAAATTTCTGTTGATCATTTAAATATTATTGAAATAAGTAAATGTGATTACTTTGTAATTGCAAATTACGAATCACGAATTATTTAGTTGTTTGACTTCCTCTCTTTCTACAATACAATTAATTTATCAAGGATTAGTCAACACATATGTTTCAATATTATAAAAGAAATTACTAAAACACGTTGAAAATTAACTGCTATATATAACGGCAGATGTTAATTACAAATACACCGAGCCAAGTACATAACAAGCGCGACTTTATCGTTTGGTGCCCCAAGTGCAACAACACGCAAAGATCGCAGCTTAATGTACCAGGGCCGAGGATCGGCCTGAGTCTCCTCCGAAATTCACTTGAACTACTTACCGGGTAAGGCGCGCACCAGTAGTAAAAGTCAAGCGGCACAAGGCGCGCCCGCGCTGGGAGTAGCAAGAGATCGAGAGAAAGAGAAAGAGAGAACGCCTAGGCCCAGGGCTTGGGTGTGGGGGGTAAATTGGCGTGGAGCTGCCGAGTTTCCAACTTTTTAATTGAAATTTAAACTTTTATTCGGGCCGCCTGAATGAATAATAAAAATTAACTTGGGCCCAGGAGTGAAAATTTGTCGAGGAGGACGGCGGGCCATCTCGAGTTTCCTCGTATCGAAGCTGTACGCGAAGAACAGTGTGACTTGGGAAGATTTTGGGTAGGCGCGAGATATGCATGATTTACCGTGGGCCGATTTCGGCGTTTCAAGGGTGACGGGGAGAATGGCCCTTTGAAAATTGCACGCAAAGTTGCGCGCGGCGTTTAAGTGGAGCCGACCTGCATGTACACAGACATTCACATTCGAGCGTGGCGAGCTGCTGCCGCGTCACAAGTGCGCTCGAAAGAGAAAAACGAACGACTCGGGGGGATAAGCGCCTCCATCCCAACTTTTTGCGGTCTAGCCTTGTGCGCTCGCACTTTCTCCCGAAAGCTTTTTCGAGAAGCTTCTTTTCACGCTTTTCCCATGCTGAAGCTCTTCACTTGTTAACCTGTAATTTCGTCATCAGCTAGTTACGGAAGCACTCACGAATCTCGTTGCTATTTAATTCAATTCTTCGAAAAGAATGATGATTTTTTTTTAAACACATTTTTAATATACATAAATATTCAAAAATCACAGGTTAAGCGCCATCAAATTCCAAAACAGAAGAACAAAAATTCCAGAGCTTGTAGTCGGCAAATGCTCGACGTTTATTTTCTTTTTTTATTTCGTCCGTTCGACTTTGACAGTACGCACACGCGTCGTACAGCTACGTTGGCAATCGGATCCTCACGTACGCTCTAATGCGTCTCTAGGGCCCGAGAAGTGCTAGGACGAGGAAAGGCTTGCAGTAGAGTGGGAGAGAGAGAGAGAGAGAGAGAGAGAGAGAGAGAGAGAGAGAGAGAGAGAGAGAGAGAGAGAGAGAGTAGAGGAAGAGAATTCCTCTCGAGGAAATCACGTACGAGCGAGAGCAGTCTCATCGCGCCGATGTCACGCAAGTAAGAAGCGATTACACTCCGAGTGATTTACTCACTTTTATCAGCTATTACCGGCGCGACTAGTCGGAAATTCCACACAATAGATATCCTCACAGCACCGCTCCTCCCACCTCTCTTGTTCATTCCGTAAGAGCATCAAACTCGAAATTTCGTTATTTATTGAAAGTTGAAACGAGCTTCCATTTGAATAAGACACAAAAGCTTAAGCTCCCCGGAAAATCAAACGTCCGTCTTGAGTAAAAAAAAAACAAGCTTACGTATATCCGCTACGTACAAAGATCGTATTATCTTCAAGTCAAGATCGAAATAAAAGCAAGAAATAGATCTGCGCGCGCTTTTTTATTCATATTTCCATAGAGTTACTCTCGCTCTCAGGATGAGCTTTCATTTACAGCGTTTGTCGTCTGGATTTAATACATCGAAACGCCAGCTTCAGGTGTATTTCTTCGTCGATGATCTAACGACGTGCTGCTCACTTGCCGTGTTTATATAAAAGCAGCAGCTCGACAAGGCGTGAAAATTTCCCTTTGATCAAAGAGCCCAGGCTAGAGGAATACGTGCTCTCCGTGAAAGAGCCTTACCCGTGCGACAGGAAGAGAAAAGTCCACAGCCGGAGGGGTTCGCGCTTTTTTTTCCTTTTTTTTTCTATTTCCAAACTACCTGCTATCTCCTTTTGTTTGACATTACAAGCGCGAGGTTTTACACTGGCAGGATGAATTCGGATCTCATATACGGCGTTGCTTTTGAGTAGCGCCTTTTCTACTGCGCGACGTTCGGCCGGGACGTCCCGTTCTATATAAATCGAATGAGTTCTACTGCCTTCTTCTTCTTCGAGGAAAAGAAAGAGAAAGGGGCTTTCTTTCTACCTCTGAAAAGGACACAAAAAGCTCATTTGGACCCTGGGATCATAAATGCGAGGCACAATGGCCCCTTTGAGTCCCCTGATTCTCTTTTTCTCTATCTCCCTCTCTCTCTTTCCCTCTCGTCCTTGCGAGCCGGTTTAATTGTCAAAAGTAAGAATTAACTGTAATTTAGTTGGGACCGCAGAGAGCCTTATTCTTTTAGCTCCGACTATTAAAGTATAAGTTTTAACTGACCTTGTCCCTACTATTTTCGTGCTAATTTGCAACGGGCTTTAACGTAACGGAAGGTGATTAGGGCAAAATTACCTTAGCCTTTCGCTCCCACAAAGATCCACGTTTCTAGCCGACAGTTCCGCGTTGCACCATACACGAATATTCCGGCGCGATTATTGACTCAGACTCGAACATCAACAGCGCTGGCCCAGGCCAATCGCCAACAAATAATATTTAATCGATCCAAACAACACCAAACGGATAAACTCGTGGAAAACTATACGAGTCTCGCAAGAAAATATTGTTTCCAGTTTTCACGAAATCAAATAATTTCTTAAGTGGCGCTCGAGACACTTCGTGCGTTGTTTTCTTTTTTCCCCTCGGTTGTTCGTTAGCGCGAGAGAGAGAGCGACATTCACGGCTGACACGACTTCTCGAAATAGGGGACGAATCTCGGGGCAGAGTCTCGCATCGGGGTATTATTCAAATTCGAGCTACCAACGCGCAAAGAGTATCCTCCGGCTGTTTCGCCCTTCGAGACACTTGCCAGAGCGAAGAGGCGTGCGTGAACGTCGAAAATAAAGAAAGGAGAAAAAAATAACGAAAACACGCCGGAAAAAGAGAGGGGGAGCGAGAAAGAGGATGAGGGGAAAGTCCAAAGGACGAGATGAGAGGACCAAGACTTCATCTCGGCGGCAGAAGGCCGGGGGAACACGCAAGACGAACGGATCGGACAGACGAGGGGGTTGGAGCCGAGTGAGAACGGAGGGAAAGCCGGCTTCGCGGCAGAGAGGAGAAAGGGATTTCCGCTTGGAAAGCGAAAGAAGGAGCGGAGCCCGGGGAGGGTCCGGGTGTCGGGGTGGCAGGAGGAGGAGGCGGGAGGTTGAGGGCGCCCATGCCATCGTAGAGGGGGTGTACGCTCCCTGTCGGCGCTAGCGGACTAGCTTTCCTCTTTCTCCCCCTCTCTATCTCTCTGTACAGAGCGAGAGAGGGTGGCAAAAGGCGGCGCGAGTCTCTGTGTGTTTCGAGAGCGCGCGCGCTCGGGCCGGCTACTGCTGCCGTCGCCGGGAGTGGAGGGGGGCCGGGGGTGAGGACGGACGGTCTGATAGCGAGCTAAGCGCTCTCGCAGTTGGAGCGCGGACTTTGCCGCGAGAGCATCGGGCTGGGAAGTCGCGTTCGCGTCGAGCGCGAGAGGCTACCGGTACCGCGGCCTTTTCGCGGTTGACGGCTTTTTTGGTGGACGAAGCCGCGAGGATTGTGTGGAGCACGATGTGTAAGTGGTGCTGCGCCAACGCGGTTTAGATATTATAGTGTCCTGGTGGAAAATAGTGGGAGGACAGGAATGACACGCGCTGACCGATCAAAGTGTGTGCGAGTAAGCCGCGGATGGCTCGATTCATTGGAGCATGTCAATTATCATGGTAGATTGTGAAATTTGGATTAACGAGCCCCGGCGTACGGCCGTGTGTACGGTGCGCTCGGCGATGCGAGTTTTGCAGTCACAGGCGGCGCCGAGCCTACGGGAACGAGGCAGCAACCTCGCCAACGAGATGTCAAGCTCGGTAGGTATGTGTAGGTTGTTAATGCTTCGAAAGAAAAGATCGGGTATTTCGAACACGTAGCTGAGGTTTATATGAAATATCTGATATTTTACTTTCTGGAACAGAAAGAAATTGGGTACACTAAAGTAATTCCGTGGGTCGTGGAATTTTTGAATTTTTTTTTCGCATTTCTATGTTATTATTGAAAAATGAGGTCAACTAGTGTTACAATCATTTATTCGCGATCATTGGTTATTTTTACTCTCGTAAATGTGTTTCATTTAATATAATGCATCTTAAACGTCACTTTGAAATAAACATTCTGTGATAAAGTATATGGCCCACTGTTGAATAATGGTTTTACAAATTTGGTTTTTCAGCCCTCGAAAACCTTCGATTTGTCACTTGAGATTGTAATCGACTACATGTAAAAATGCTGATAGATTGGTAGTTAAAAAAACTGTCGAATATATATTCGAGAGCATCACGTTATTTGCATTACTTTGCTCAAATCCTTCGACGATTTATAAAAAAAACAAATTTCCTTTACAAATACATGTGAAGGCCGTGCAATGATCTTTTAAAGAAATACTCGCAAAGAGATCAATTAAATACCGAACCGCGATTCAGGATTAAAATTTTGCATATTACATTTCACCATAAAGATATGAGATGTTTCACTGTATTTACACGGTAGTTGGCGTAAATAATAATCGACATTATGGATTTTCGTTAAAAGCACGTGTGCACTCGTGCATTTATTGACTCTCTCGACCGTAACTGGAAATGGCTTACGGTCCACGACCTACCTTATTACTTTCGATCTTGCACGGATTTCATTACAGCTGTTTTACAAGTACAACTGAAATCGATTTAATTTTATTTTGTTAATGTTTAGCTATTAATTATCCCAGAAACACAGTGAATTCTTTTCTATTTTTCTCGCCATTCGCTTGAATTTTAATTAAATATAAAGGACAAAGAACTGTTCGTTTATTTATGCAATAAAATCATTGTAGCAGATTAAAAAGAAGTTCAATTAGCCTGACACAGAGATGCGAAGCGTTACGGCAGCTAATTGATTTCAATTACCTGTATGCATTTATTGAGACCAAGTAGTATGTTATGATACAGGCATCGCAATTAATAATGAATTTCTCAAAACGGTAAAAAATCGAAACGGTAATAATTACGTAACGACTATGCAGATATATAATGTACTTGTATAACTGCTTATTAATACGTGTTTTTCATGCATCAAATACTGTTAACATCCCTGTTAAATAGAGTTAATTTTATCACCATTTATACAAAGTGAATTGACAATTAATTTAAACATAATAGGATAGAAATATTATTAAAATATTTGTGAAAAATCTCTTGTAAATTTAACTCGATTTTTAAAGAAAATTTTAACTTTGGTTTGATTTGTGATTTTTTTACTCTTACATTAAATTTATTTATATAATAAGTAAAATGTATTAAGGACTTACGACTACAATGCAACACAGAGTAAAGTGAAAAACAGAGGAAATCATTTGAATTAGGAGAATTAGACCTTTGGAAACAAAAAGCGAGATTTAAACTGAACTTTTTAAGCTCTAAAAGATAACTTTCAATCACGGAGATTTAAATTTGTTTTCGAAAGTACAATATTCTCTTTACCAGTATTAAAAGCTCTCTCCTATGTTTTTCCCGAATATTAAGCACAACTATACTCACGGTTATTTTTAGAAAATCCAGAAAGGTTTTAAATTTTATGAAAATCTTCTGAAATATAAATAATTCTATTTGTTATCGATTACGCAAATCTAGAAATAGCTACATCCAAGTTATTTCTCTTTCAATAATTCCATATTGGAAAGTCGATAATTTCGCTATATTTAAAACATGCCCATTGTTATCAACAAAATCGACGAGTCGTAACAAAACCAGCGCTGGATGCACAAAATTAAATCGATGTTTTCGAGCAAAGCCAGTCATGAATATTAATGCCGATGCCCGGAGTTGCTTACCATATATGAATTCGGCAAATTTTTGCCGAAAATCTCAAATTTGCGAGAGGACTGTATGTTTGTCGCCGGCATTCCACTTTTCTGTTTCATCGATATCGCAATATTGGCAACGATCAAATCAACAGCTGAGCATTGAATGCTCAGTGCTGTACAAGCGTAATCTCTGCCTCTCTACCCTCATAAAGCTCTCGCTGCGCTTACCTGCACCAAGGCTCGCGTGTATTTATTCGACTCTCTGCGGTTACTAGCAGCTTTGACATGATCCACTGTTTTATTTGGAATTAATTCGTCTAGACATTGATGAGAAACGGTTTGTTAAGAGCCAGGCTGAACTTTGTCTTATGGTAGTGACGTCTAATCACACGAGCTTTCTTTGTTCTTTTAATTATGAGTTCGTACAAGTAAAATAGAACGCTGACGAGATATTAAAGAACACGCCTCGTACGACTCACCTTTGCCAACTGACCGTTGATTAAGTTTCCTTTTTTCTACCTCACTAATACTGCAAAATTACACGTTATACGCGAATTTAAGATTAAAATTAATTTTTTTTTTCGACGTTATTATGTTCAACCTCCTTTTTCCACATGTGTACATTTGTAACCACCTTAATAGCTGTTTTAAAATTATGAGCATCACAAAAAAATGTCAAGTTTACTCGTTTCTTGAGAACGTCAGGCTTTAACTACTAATGATCTTTTTAAAAATTCTGAGAATTTTCAAAGTTTTTCCAGAAATGAGGAAAATTTCCAAAATTTAAATTTTGTTATTTTTTGCTTGCATCATAAATATCGCATCGTTTAAGTATGTTTTGCATGTATAACTTAGTTAAAAAAAGATTTCATAGTAAAAAGTGAATGCATTTCCGTGAATCCCTAAAAAAAATTGTATTCCACTTCATATTAGTTTAAAACAAAAAAAAGAAGGAAATAGATAAATACTGGATAACTATACGCTTGCTAATTTAATTTTTTCTATCTACATATCCATCAATAATGTACTTTATATTCTTTTAATTCCTGCGCTTGTGTACAAAATATTTATCGACAAGTAAACTAAAATGAATCTTTTTTTTTATTCGATTTCGAACGCTAATGTGGTACGTGTGCGCGCGTGTGTTTTTTTATTTGGGCTAGAGCACAGACGAGCTTTATGCGACGCGTATATTGCTTCGTTTACTTAAGCTTTTTGCAGTTTTACGCTTGAATAATACTACGTGTGATTGCATCCTCGGCTACGGTAGTACTCGTGTAAATAAAGTTTCAAGCGCCAATTTTTCGCACACGCGATCCAGTTTACGATTCACAAAACTATTTTCTTCTCAATGCGTAGACGTATTCTAAATTTACGTTAAAGTCACAACGTACATTTGTTGAGAAAACCATTAAAAGATTCAAAATTTTAGTTTAATTATACCTTGTGCTTTCCTTCTATAGTAAAAAGGGGTGCTTAAGACATATTTTGCTAATTAATAATATGAATATATTTGCCGACTTTTAATTTTTCTCAAAAAATGATGCAAATACATATTTATAATATTTGTATTGGTTGTAAAAATTTAACAGATTTATTTGTTTTTTTAATTAAACAACGTCCCATAAGATACTGTTTAAATGTAATTTCTGCTAGCATTCTATTACATATTTTATTTCAATTTAATTCATATGTCACAAAATTATGATTTATTTGACGAATTGCTTTTGTCCTACCATAATACTCGTATTATTCAGTAGAGTAGCAAAATTAATCTTTAACTTAATGGAGAGCGACTGTATCGATCCTACAAATATGAATATCAAATTTATGATGTTTATTTAAACCTGATATAATATAATAGTACGCACTAATCAAAATGTTATGATAAGCCTTATTAAAATAATAAAACATACATTCCGTCATTGTATGAATTTATTTATTAATAGTGATTGTTGTATTGATTTCAGGTGGAACATTTGTTAAGTCATGATAAATAAAAGTGTATTTGACATTGATGTTTTAAGAGTGACGAGTCGAAAGTTCGACTTTGAATAATAGTGAGATGTCTAAGCGAAAATGGATAGCAAAAGGGACAGTTTGTAGAAATCGACGAACTAAAGTCGGAAATGGCGTCTCTCTCAAGATGATCACGATCATTTTCTACGCCGCATTTTTCTATGGTAAGTTTATCTAATATCTTGTACGTAGTATCTTTTTTTAAATATACATTTTTAAAAGAGTTATTCGTAAGTTACTATTTTTAATCATACTAAAAACGAAATTTCATTTTTGGAGCCAGTAGAAACAGACGAGTGTGGTCAGACTACGAAACTTTATTACGTATTTTGTGTGTAGTACATAATCATAATATTTTTTATTACAAAACACCTCATAAGAATCAAAATTCGTTTTTTATGAATAATAAAAACGAAAGAGAGCTGGCGTGGCTCAGTGGCTAGCGTGCTTGCCTCAGAACTACGTCGGCTCAAGGGGTCGTGGGTTCGATCCCCGGTGGCGGAAAAATTTTTC
>JAPYYQ010001883.1:0-32454 GCA_030522585.1 Anagyrus pseudococci
CTTTCAAAATAAAACCTGTAACCAGGCCCCCCCCCGGCTACCGGTACCGCCCCCGATAGATTGGGGCGCCCCTCGGGGGGGGGGGGGGGGCGGTCGGTGTAACGGTGACGAAATAGGCGCCTAAGGGACACTGCCGGCACACGGTTGGGCGAAAGAAAAGAAGCCCGTTCTTGAATTTCACTGGAGGCGTCGGTCTAAAAGCATCGCGCGGAGGATAGCGCTCTCCTTTCCAAGACTCGCTGGAAAAAGAGAGCGTGAGCCAGAGGGAGGGAGAGAGGCTCCATCCATCGTAGGGTGTTGCTCGCTCGCTCTCTGGAGAACACATTCTTCCCCCCGTTGCCTCCGCGTGGAGGCCCGGCGCGATTCGTTGGCTATTTTTACTCCTTCTGCTCCGGTGCGATCGCCATCTTTGAGACCAGTCGCGATATATACCCGAGAGATCGCCGACGCTCTGCGAGATCGGTTATAAATATTTTTAAAAGAAGATACCCGCCGTCAACGAACGTCGGAGAGGAGAGGGGGCCGAGCCGTGAAGCTTGCAAGCTCTCGAGAGAGTGAGCTTAAGGAGGGAGGGGGGAGGAGCGAAGAGGCCTCTCGTCGAGAGATGCCCCGTGGGGGCCGCGTCGCGAGAGAGAGAGAGAGGCATCCGAGGGGAGGCTAGAAAAGTTCCGAGTCGCGTAAAGCCCGGCGCAGTTCTCGACTCGCTACCGAGCGACACACGCACGCGCGCGCGCATGCGGTATCCCGATCGATCCACCGCACATCGACCGAACGACCCACCCACCCCCTTCCACACATACACACGGCTTGCTCGCACGTTACAAGCGAACGAACGGCAGGTTTTGAAAAAAGTCTTCCCTTTTGAGGATAGCCTGCCGATCAGACGACACATACATACCTCTCCCTCCACTACTACTCTCTTGCCTTGAGATAATCCAGTTGCCAAGAGGCGGCGCTCCAGCTGGCTAAGCGACTCCTCCCTCTTCCTCCTCCCTCTTCTCCTCCTCGTCCCACCATACCGAGTCAATCCTCCCCCCCGCCGTGCGCGCGTTGCTAGCGTTAAGCTGGGCTACAGCTAACCGCGACGATTTCGACGAAGACGACGACGACAACGAGAAGGAGTAGGCCAGCAGACGAGGCGCGACAGAGGCCGGCTCTGCTAGCGATACGCCCCAGTCGCTCGAGTACCACGCTTACCCTTAACCGGTAACCGCGGCCCAGCTGGGCCTCGCGTGGGCACCTCTAGCACCGAGGGCTTATACAGAGCCCGACCGCTCTATATCTCGATATACGCGCGCGCGCGCCTCCTCTCGTGGCAACAGCATTCCCGAGTACCTAGTACCGAGCCCTAAGACTGAGCTTCACCGGAGACATTAGCGAGAGAGGAGCCGAGTGAACGTTAACAAAACGAAAAGAGAGAGAGACTGAGCCATGGCTGAACAATTACAGGCCGCCGAGGAGAAGGCGCGCAAGTTCCAGGAGGCGTTCGAGCGCGAAGAGAAGATGCGCATCGAGCTCGAGGAGCTCAACACGAAGCTCCTCTCGGAGAAGACCGAGCTCCTCAAGAGTCTCGACGGCGAGAAGGGAGCGCTGAGCGAGTACCAGGAGAAGGCCCTCAAGCTCGGCGCCCAGAAGGCCGACCTCGAGTCCCAGCTTGCCGTAAGTACACGCTTGTTTTACAAATCTTTTTTCTACATCACCAATCGACCTACTTGTGGTATTAAATGGTCCCTTTGCTCTTTGTGATCGCGGGGACCAGAATACTCGATGACGAAGAGAGAGAGAGAGAGAGAGCGATTTCCAGTTGTGCCGAGTTAATTACGAAATTCCGATGTTTCGTCAGAGTTGTTTTCACCTCGATCCAGCTGCAAAATTTACGAGCGCGCCCCTCTTGATCTAAGGCTTAATTAAGCCAGTTAAGAGAGGGAGAGTGTTTTAAGCTTCAATTAGCCGAGCGATATATTTCGGAGATTTAATTAGCTGATAAAATTATCATTAATTCCGAGTGCGAGAGAGAGAGAGAGAGAGAAGCTCAATTATCGTGCGTTGCGCGAATTGTATAAATTGTACTTTCCGAAAAATACGAATTTCCGAGTACGTCCCCGAAAGAATTTTAATAACGAATACGTGATTTTGAGAAAATTTTTAAGTATCGCGTTGGAATGTTCATTTAAAAAATTAAAAAAAAAAACGATCGTTTTAGAATCGTCTACGCCTCGATTGAAAAATCAGCATGATCAAGGTGATTTTCACAATAAATTGATTGACCATTCAATAAAACAACAGGTAATCGGGGTTAAGGGCTCTCGGCCGAGGTCATCACAAGGAATTTTTTACCAATGGCAAAAGCTCGATCGATTGGAGCAATCGCTGGCGCCAATTAGCCGATTGCGCCCTATCGCAATTCCGATGAATTTTTACACAACCACCTCGGAGAGCTCTCTCTTGCGCACTTATTGGTCGCTGAACGAACGCCCAAAGAATGCATAAGCAAAATAATTGAAAACAACTATATTCGCGAATTGTCGGCTTTCTCGGGCGGAGAATTCCAGGCGAGTAGGTGCGTAAACACAGAGAGGCGCACTCGGAGCAAACAGAGCTTCCTCGAAATAAGATGGAGCGTCTACGATGGCTATTCCACTTCGTTTATTTTTCCAGGCGCGAAATCGAAGCCATCTGTTCGAAATTGGACTTGTCGGCGTTACGTCAGAGCATTTTCCTAAGTACGAGCGCTTAGCGCTAAGTAGAGAGGCTGAGAAAAAATTTCGTTTATTAATAACGCGCTTGAGAAAAAAAAAGCGAAAAAGAAGCGGAAAAAGCTATTTCGTAATAATCGACGTTCGATATAGAATTGAAAAAAAAACCGGCAAATATTTTTCTAGCTTACACCGAATTTCGTAACATTCCATTTTTTTATTTATCACTCGTCGATTATAAATAACCCGACACGAAAATATCGCGGACACAAGTATTTCACGATAGATAAACAGCGGATATACCAGCGTAAAGAAACGGTCGAGCGAACGCACGCTCCAGCCCGCCAAGTAGTAAGAGTCGAGCTCCGCTCAGACGCGTCGTAAACACGTCAAGAGTGCCTCGACGGTGTGTGACTCGGAATTCTTTTTTAACGAAAAAAACCCGTGTAATCTTTTTTTTTTAATCTTCTTTTCGCTCTCGGGTTCCGAGAGTCTATTTCCGCGTCGTCGACGAAATTTCTAAAAATTGCCTCCACCAAGCGCGTTTTACAAAATAAAACAACGAAAAAAGAATAAAAAAAAGAAGAAATCGTTTTCCTTTCCAGCCGAACGAGAAAATAGCCGAAAAATACGATGTCAAGCCGAAACGAAAAGAAAAAAAGGGTTATCGCAAATCTTAGCGTTGTTGCTAAAAAACACGGTATTAAGCAAAAAAAGAGAAAAAAATGTCGTAGAAAGCACGGGTCGACGCGCGACACGCGTGCGCCTTGAGTTGCGTTAGTCATCGCTCGGTCTCGCGCAACAAACACGATACACCCGCCCACGCGTGTATAGGCACGGCCTTACGGGTGCTTTTAAAATTAGCTTTCGCGGCTCGGCTGATATAAGCTGAGAAAAAGTTTCCAGAGCAAGCAAGCGCTGCTAACGTGGCCTGCTGCGAGGGCGCGCGATAATCTGGAGAGGCTCAGCATCTAATTTCGAGCGTTTTCGTAAAAGGAGCGCTACAGAGTAAAATTGTGGGGGAAGGGGGGAGAAGCCCACGCGCGTCGTCGTGTTTTCTTGCGACACGGAGGCTCCATTAATCAGCTCTCCCTCTCGAGAAAGAGAGAGAGGGAGACCGATGCACGCCACGGAATTTTTCGTATTATTGGAAGGCGGTGTAGAGTGGGGGGGGGCGAGCTTGCGTGGGCTTTTTAAAGAACGCGATGCGGCGGTAGGGGCTTGCTTTTTTACTTGCGCTCTCTCGGCTAAATGCCGGGCGGGAGAGGCTCCACGTTCCAATTCACGCTGATGAAGGAGCAGAGTCACGGATTGCTTAGCGACTACTCGCCCCCCCCCCTGCCAGCCTGTCATCCTATGCGCCCCCCCTCCCCCCCAGTGGCGCTCGAGCTTTTCATGGTGACTCTAAATCAAAACTGCTCGAGCCCAAGACGATGTTTATACGCTTGCTTAACGCTCGAAACGGACGCTCGGCCCCGTTTGTTACGCTACTCGGGCGAAACTGCTCCTTCATCCGCGTGTGGTCGTCAAACATTTGCAAGACGCTTTTAATTATCGAATTCGATTTAAATTTCAATTTCAATCGGGCCGCGAAGAATCGAAATTAAGCAATCGGAATGAATCTCATACGCGCTAGGCAAAATCGCCAAAAGATAATCGAGGGAAAATCTAAGGCTAATTCTATACGCGTATCGCTAGAGAGAAAGCGGACAACGTATGGAGCGACGTATAAGCCTTTCTAAATTTATCAGAGCCGGCGATATAAGCCAGATATATTCCAGGTTATTAGATTTTGGGCGTGGCTCGCGGGCGCGTACGGCTTGGGCATACATAGCCACCGATACCCAAAGCGACCTCATCGCTCGACCCGAACAAGAACAGGTGTAGAGATCGTATTAATAGAGGGTAAAACGTCGAAAGATACTATCGGCTCGAGTGATTCATCTGCCCCTTCAAGACAGTCGAGAGAGAAAGGGAGGGACGTTAGCGAACGATCTCAACGACAAGCGAAGATTCATTTCGATACGTCCCGCTCTTTATTAGCCGGCTAATTTTGGATCGATTATTACGGTAACAATCATCGACTTAGCTAATCAACATTTAGTAGTCAAAATCGTTTGCAAAACTCCGCGTACATCCGCATCCGAAATTCGTGTAAATTACCGGGGGCTACACGAGAGCGAGAGTCCGCGTGTACTCGAAACATCTCTTGGCTCGCGGTAGTCGGTATGACGAATGGCTAGGGTTCCTCGGCCGGATCTACAGGGGCCTCTCCCGTGTTGGCACGCGCGCACCGAGATATGTTACGTATTCTTTTATTTGCCCGCGGCAACTAATATTAGGCCCTCCATTCCCGGGTATAACCGCGAGGGGAATACGGAATGCCCGTTCTCGCTGCCGTTGGATTTATCCAGGTGCAACCCTCGCGCTGATTTGTCACAGTCGCGAAGAGACGCTCTCTTCGCTGAGGCAGCTTTTCTTGATTTTTTTCGTGTTGGGGGTAAACTCGACAAACAATACATACGCTTTTCATTCGCGAGATAATAATTTTATCGAGTTCCTTTTAGCCCTAATTATGCTCTCGTTAAAAGTAGGGAGACAGAGAGAGAGAAGGGGATTTTCAAAAGAGCCCGCATGGATACGTCGAGAGATACGCTCCAAATTGGGAGGAACGAGCTAGCTGGGCCGTGGAGAGAGAGGGAGCGACCGATTAATTATGCCGCTAATGATGCGCGCCAGGGTAAAACGTTGCGCGAGAGCCAAGAGCGCGCGCGCGCACATAGCCGGCCTGAGAAATCGAGGAAACTGGAGCTTTAATATCTACTGCTGCTCGCTTGCGCGAGCGAGTTTATAAAAAGATACCAGCTGCCTCTGCCGAGAGCTGGGGAAAGGGGAAGGCGCACATTTGACTTCCGATTGTAATTAATATGCGATGTATATATATATTTGCGCGAGAGAGTATGTGTAAATAATTTATAATACAGACGAGCCAGTTGGTTGGAGAAGCTGGGTGGGATTTATTTGGTGGACACGCGGCCGCCGGTATGTAGGCTAAATTTTTGATATCATGTCAAATTTTATTTTTGCATTCGCCGCTTTGAGGAATCACGTGGAAGAGCTTTGGATGCGCGCGTTGCTTTTTGGGTATACTGGCAGTGAGTGTCATTGAAACGCCTTCGCGGCATAACTGGAAATCAAAGAAATCTCTCTCGGTATACGTCGACGAAGTGGTAGTTTCGTCGATATTCGTGTTTCGTCTTGCGAAAAATCGAGATACTTACGTTTGTTTTTTCGTGGCGGGCAGGACATCACCGACAGGTTCCAGCAAGAGGAGGAGGCGAGGAACAACCTCTTCCAGACGAAGAAGAAGCTCGACCAGGAGATCGCCGGTCTGAAGAAGGACTTGGAGGACCTCGAACTCACCATCCAAAAGTCCGAGCAGGACAAGGCGACCAAGGACCACCAGATCCGCAACCTCAACGACGAGATCGCCCACCAGGATGAGCTCATCAACAAGCTCAACAAGGAGAAGAAGAACCAGGGCGAGGTCAACCAGAAGACCGCGGAGGAGCTCCAGGCCGCCGAGGACAAGGTCAACCACCTCAACAAGGTCAAGCAGAAGCTCGAACAGACCCTCGACGAGTTGGAGGACACTCTTGAGCGCGAAAAGAAATCCCGGTAAGTCGAGAGCTTTTTGCATTTCGTCCGTTTCGATCGAGACGGAGGGTTAGAGTAAGGAACATTACCTTTCGCTTGCAGTGCCGACGTCGAGAAGACCAAGAGGAAGGTTGAGGGCGACCTGAAACTCACCCAGGAGGCCGTCGCCGATCTCGAGAGGAACAAGAAGGAGCTCGAGCAGACGATCCAACGCAAGGACAAGGAGCTCGCTTCCCTGACCGCCAAGCTCGAGGACGAGCAGGCTCTGGTCGGCAAGCAGCAGAAGCAGATCAAGGAACTCCAAGCGCGCATCGAGGAGCTCGAGGAGGAGGTCGAGGCCGAGAGGCAAGCCCGCGCCAAGGCTGAGAAACAGCGCAGCGACTTGGCCCGCGAGCTCGAGGAGCTTGGCGAGCGCCTTGAGGAGGCTGGCGGTGCCACCTCGGCTCAGATCGAGCTGAACAAGAAGCGCGAGGCCGAGCTCAGCAAGCTGCGCAGGGACCTCGAGGAGGCCAACATCCAGCATGAATCGGCTCTGGCTATTCTGCGCAAGAAGCACAACGACGCCGTGGCCGAGATGGGAGAGCAGATCGATCAGCTCAACAAGATCAAGGCTAGGTAAGAGGGACTTTTATTTATAATCTGGGGGGGGGGATTACGCGGATGGGGATTAGTTTTTGGGATGATATTGGTAGAGAAGGGGTTTTTTTTTAAATGTCGATTTCGAGAGACAATTTAATGAGAGATGCATCGTGTTTTCGATAGGGCCGAAAAAGGCCGCAACGACATCCACGTTGAGCTCAACAATTCTCGAGCAGCTATTGACGTAGTCGCGAGAGAGAAGGTAGACACATTTGCAATGTCCTTTCGGCATGTTGATCGAATGTCCCTTTGTCGATACTCCTTCACATTTTATTTTTTACCTTCCGTTACGGTGGCCCTTGTGATAAACGATTTTACTCAGTTTTTTTTAGTTCTTGTAATTAACGATTTCGAGTATCAAACTTGTTAATCCAACTCCAAACCTTTACCTTTATCTTCATCTTCGTTCACGCCTATTCGATAGACCTTAAAGTGTATTAGGAAATATGAATCAACCAATAAATTCTCATACAACGATGCAACGAGGACTTGGGAAATGATATAAGGAATACGGCAGGAAGAGACAGTCATCAGAATGGACAATTTTTAATGTTTCCTTTTTTTTCACCAAATACTAGGATTGAGAAGGAGAAGGTTCAGTACTTCAGCGAATTAAACGACCTTCGCGCCAGCGTTGACCACCTCAGCAACGAGAAGGTAATTTGCCGATTCTCGTCAGCTGCAGCCAAAATTCGCAAAACTAACGCTATTAATGCAGATAAACGCAGAAGAGCCGAGAGCAGTGGAGTCGCAATACCAATCACGCTTTGAGGAACCGAAATGTTCGGCACCGCACTTGAACCTTATCGATTTTCCATCCTACTGCACGAGTCCTAAATTACACCCAAATTCCATTTGCTTGTGCTGCTTGCTTTTTTGCTTTAATTTTTGTGTAATGTTCTTTGCTCTCGAATGCAATGAATTTTTAAAGAAAAAGCTTCGAGAGCAAAGAAACAAAAGTAAAAAGGTCGTAGAAAGGTATTAACGTAACGTTTTTGTTACCCGCGTTAACCAGGCTGCCCAGGAGAAGATCGCGAAGCAGCTGCAACACCAGCTGAACGAGGCCCAGGGCA
The DNA here is from genome assembly GCA_030522585.1 of Anagyrus pseudococci. Lineage (NCBI taxonomy): Eukaryota > Metazoa > Arthropoda > Insecta > Hymenoptera > Encyrtidae > Anagyrus > Anagyrus pseudococci. The sequence continues at coordinate 8,066 of JAPYYQ010001883.1, forward strand.
AGATCGAGGAGCTGACGCGCACGGTCAACGACTTCGACGCCGCGAAGAAGAAGCTGTCGATCGAGAACAGCGACCTGCTTCGCCAGCTCGAGGAGGCCGAGTCCCAGGTGAACCAGCTGTCGAAGATCAAGATCTCCCTGACGACGCAGCTCGAGGACACGAAGAGGCTCGCCGACGAGGAGGGCCGCGAGCGCGCCACTCTCCTCGGCAAGTTCCGCAACCTCGAGCACGACCTCGACAACATCCGCGAGCAGGTCGAGGAGGAGGCCGAGGGCAAGGCCGACCTCCAGAGGCAGCTGAGCAAGGCAAACGCCGAGGCCCAGCTCTGGCGCACCAAGTACGAGTCCGAGGGCGTCGCCCGGGCCGAGGAGCTCGAGGAGGCCAAGCGCAAGCTCCAGGCCCGGCTCGCCGAGGCCGAGGAGACGATCGAGTCCCTCAACCAGAAGGTCATCGCTCTGGAGAAGACGAAGCAGCGCCTGGCCACGGAGGTCGAGGACCTGCAGCTCGAGGTAGACCGCGCGACGGCGATCGCCAACGCCGCGGAGAAGAAGCAGAAGGCCTTCGACAAGATCATCGGCGAATGGAAGCTCAAGGTCGACGACCTCGCCGCGGAGCTCGACGCCAGCCAGAAGGAGTGCCGCAACTACAGCACCGAGCTCTTCAGACTCAAGGGAGCGTACGAGGAGAGCCAGGAGCAGCTCGAGGCCGTCCGCCGCGAGAACAAGAACCTCGCCGACGAGGTCAAGGACCTGCTCGACCAGATCGGCGAGGGCGGCCGCAACATCCACGAAATCGAGAAGGCCAGGAAGAGGCTCGAAGCCGAGAAGGACGAGCTCCAGGCCGCCCTCGAGGAGGCCGAGGCCGCTCTCGAGCAGGAGGAGAACAAGGTGCTGCGCAGCCAGCTCGAGCTGAGCCAGGTCAGGCAGGAGATCGACAGGCGCATCCAGGAGAAGGAGGAGGAGTTCGAGAACACGCGCAAGAACCACCAGCGCGCCCTCGACTCGATGCAGGCCTCCCTCGAGGCGGAGGCCAAGGGCAAGGCCGAGGCTCTGCGCATGAAGAAGAAGCTCGAGGCGGACATCAACGAGCTCGAGATCGCCCTCGACCACGCGAACAAGGCCAACGCCGAGGCCCAGAAGAACATCAAGCGCTACCAGCAGCAGCTCAAGGACGTCCAGACGGCCCTCGAGGAGGAGCAGAGGGCGCGCGACGAGGCCCGCGAGCTCCTCGGCATCAGCGAGCGAAGGGCCAACGCCCTCCAGAACGAGCTCGAGGAGAGCCGCCAGCTGCTCGAGCAGGCCGACCGCGGCCGCAGGCAGGCCGAGCAGGAGCTCGCCGACGCCCACGAGCAGCTCAACGAGCTCAGCGCCCAGAACGCCAGCATCTCCGCGGCCAAGAGGAAGCTCGAGGCCGAGCTCCAGTCCCGCCACGTGAGTTACCGACCCCCCCCCCCCCCCCGATTCCTCTATGTCTTCCCAGCCTGCTAAATTCCACTTGGCTCTTTTTTCTTCCAGTCGGACCTCGACGAACTGCTCAACGAGGCGAAGAACTCCGAGGAGAAGGCAAAGAAGGCGATGGTCGACGCGGCGCGGCTCGCGGACGAGCTCAGGGCCGAGCAAGATCACGCCCAGACCCAGGAGAAGCTGCGCAAGGCTCTCGAGACCCAGATCAAGGAGCTGCAGGTGCGCCTCGACGAGGCCGAAGCGAACGCCCTCAAGGGAGGCAAGAAGGCCATCCAGAAGCTCGAGCAGCGCGTGCGCGAGCTCGAGAACGAGCTCGACGGAGAACAGAGGAGACACGCCGACGCCCAGAAGAACCTGCGCAAGGCCGAGCGCCGTATCAAGGAGCTCGCGTTCCAGGTAAGTTCAGCCCCCATATAAACACCAAGCCGATAGGTTGAGGAACACGTGGCTCATCTGTCGTCTCGTTAACAGGCCGACGAGGACCGCAAGAACAACGAGCGCGTGCAAGACTTGGTGGACAAACTTCAACAGAAGATCAAGACGTACAAGAGGCAAATCGAGGAGGCGGAGGAAATCGCCGCGCTCAACCTTGCCAAGTTCCGCAAGGCCCAGCAAGAGCTCGAGGAAGCTGAGGAGAGGGCGGATCTCGCCGAGCAGGCAATCGCCAAGTTCCGCACCAAGGGACGCGGAGGTAGCGCCGCCCGTGGTATCAGCCCAGCGGTAAGTTTACCCTCTATGTCCCGATTACATTGAATTTGGGCAAGTAATGGGGAGCTATAAGGGATTCGAATAAATTGAGGGACGGTGGGAGAAAGAATATTAGCCAAGGGCTTATGGCATTTCGAGGAATGAAATTATTCTCATTCGTTCTCATTGTCGTTGATATAGCCCGCCGGACAAAAGGGCCAGGGCCAGCGCAAGGCGGTGGAATAAACCGCGACGGTACATGTAAGTCAGTCCCCCAAAGAAAAATGCAAGGTTGAAGCACGTGTTATATTGTTCACCCCCCGACAACACATGAATGAGGCCATAAAGGGACTTTATACGTTTTTGTGTATCCGAGTGAAATTTCAAGTACTTTTTTTTAAAATGAGAACCGTGTACTCGGCGCACGTCTCGATCCACTTGTTGCGTATTTAACTTTTTGTTAATTGCTCTTTGGATACCTTGTTTGCCGAACATTTTGCACTTCCTTTTTCATTTTGTCTCTGTATTTGAACAGTTCGCCAAATGATTTTCAATAACCAACCCACTATCCGAACAATTTTTCACGTGTTAATTATCGATATTCCAATGGAATGGAAAAATCGTATTTTATAACGATCTCTCATACAGCATTTTTTCAATTATATATACTTAAATGCTTCTTATTTATCATCTTTTTCTAATTCATCGTCCAAATAATATTCATCTCGACAGACTCTTATTATTTTCATTATACATTCCACGATCTCAAGGAGTAAACTTGGTGTTTCCCCTTTTTAAAATTGTTTTTGTTTCTGATTATACGTGGAAATACGTTTACGTCCGTATAATTCTCAGTAAAATAATATTCATATTTACCGATCCATTACGTAACTACATTAACCACAATACAAATCTGTGAAGATAGAATTTTCAATGTCAAACAAAGCATATATGTATCCTCAGTGTCACCTTATCACTTTTATGACAACATGTCAGTTCCCCATTGTATTAATTACATTGTTGAGATTCCATCTAATGATGCTGAAACAGTGTTTCAGTACTATTTGTTAAATGTTACTTAAAAAGAAACCTTCAGATTTTGAAATTGATTAAACATGTTTATACTATACTTCAATTGCAAAATTAAAGTTACAGGAACACGTAACGTTTATAAAAAAACATACTTAAGATATACAGCACATAAAAAGCTACTGAATACTTTTACAATTGTACTTCTTTCATACAGTTAGAAATTAATGATTACTCTAGTTGTACTTTAGTTGTAGAATAATTGCTTATTAATGTCACGCTATTGATTTAGATTGTTATAGCACTAAAAAATTGACGCACTCAAATTTTCGTAGTACAATAATAATTTTCGACATTTACGATATATCAGAAATTTTTGGAGTGTCTGAAATTTTAATGAGACTTAATTTAAAATCACTCAACTCCAAAAATTACGAAAACCATCATTCAGTAGTACTTTTTGCGTGCTCGCGACTCTGGGATGCTCGGCTAACTTACTGACTCGTTGCCTCGAATAATCTTTCAGCCACACCGACCAGCGTTCAACAAACCCCAGCTCGATGGTTCCGCATTCCCGCCACGCTTCGACCTTATGCCCGACATGGACCTGTAACGAGCCAGCGCATCAACTCCATCTACGTACTCGTACAAGCGTAAGCGTCAGCCATAATGAGAAGTTTTGTAAAAGCGCCAGCGCAAGAGCATCATCATCACACACTTGCCCGGACATCACCATCATCGAGAGCGGCCCAGTATATATAGATATTTATATTTATATATGACAACAAAAACGCAAAACGATTATATAAAGATTATTATGATAAAAGAAAAAAAAGCATGAAAAAAAAACATAACATACAAATTATGATTATATATATACGAAGCAAGCAAGCACACGCAGTCATCATCTCTCTAAGCTATATATTATATATTGTTTTACGTCATTAAATCGCGAAACACATCGACATTTCAGCACCGGGAGCCTCCCCTTTCATCTTTCTCTTTTCTTTTTTTTCTTGTGTTTTTTTTTTAACAAAATACAAAAAGGGGACTCTTTACAAAAAAAATGAGAAAAAAATGAATAAAAATGTTATTGAACGAAGGACGGCACGCTGGTGGTCGAACTACAGATACGAGCGAGAGAGAAGAGAAAGAAAGAGAGAGAGAGAGAAATAAAGAAAGATAGAGAGAGAGAGAGACAGAGAAGCTGAGTATCATGTTAAAGATGAAGAAATATATAAATATGTTAAACTTAACAAAAAAGTGAAAAAACGTGCGCGCGGACGAGAGCAAGGCGAATTATTTTTCAACGAGCATGTTATTTTAGAGTTCATTTTTGTTTTTTTTTCCGAGCAGAGATAAAGTATAAAAGAATAAAAAATACTATCACGTCGTTGATCAAAAAAAAAAATATGCACACATTTACACTCACATGAAACACATTGTTTTACCTATCTCGAAGAACTGCGTCGTCAAATGCTATCCTATCCTATAAAGTAATTTAATTTATAAAGAAAAGCGAAATATGTATTTATTAAAGTAAATAAGCAATAAATAAAGTTAAGAACTTAAACAAAAAAAAGAAGTAATTTGTTTTTCATTCTCTATCCAGCGCTCGCAATTCCCTTCCTTCTACAAGTCGCCAAACTAAACTTTTGTAAAATAAAATGCTCTTGTTTTAAACAGTGCAATTAAAAATACAAATTAAAATTTATTTCCTTAAAATTCCAACAGTCAACAACTTGTATGTACAAAAACAACATTTTTTCACGAGTTTCAACTCGACTTGATCCGAGAGTCGGACGTACCCCGACACTTCGAATTGGGCGTCGTTCGCGCAAGCTGACGATATTGACCCTTTATAAGTTCCCACTGGCTGTACTTGTCGATATCAACGCCAAATTCACGGCAAGTCTCGTGGAAGGCCGGTAGGCAGAGCTCGAGATGAGCGTGATCGACAGTGGGCAGCAAGTGGTGAAGTCCATGCGAGCCGAAGTTCGTGAGAACGAGAAACAGCGAGTCGTCAATGACGTTACGATCGCGCGTCGCGTCCAGCTCCATCAAGCCCCAGTCTGGGTCTTTTCTGAAAAGTATACATAGACGTTAATGAAACGCGCTTGATTTCTCTTCGCAGGTAAATCGACGTACCTGCAAGCATCACCGTCGTGGAATATTTCCGGATGGTGATGGGCGGCGTTGAGGCCAACGAAGTGAAACATAAAACTACTTATAACTAGTATGCACAGCCATAGTTTCACCGCCTCCCAGGGCGACGAGGCGAAGAAGCTCATCATCACGGGTAAGAAGAAGGGCACAATGTCCCGAAATTCCGGTTTCTTCCATTCGACGTACAAAGATATGTACCTGTATTTGAAGCCAATTAATCGCATGGATTAAATTTTTTTTGTCTCGTTATTAAAATTACTTTTACATTGTTATTGTGCAACCATTACAAAACGTATCGGACTTTATGGTTTTACAACAGCGTAATGGCACAGCAGCCACCCTTTCCAAGGCAAACTCGATGTGCAATTCCAGTTTGAAACCATTAGCGCGGCCACATAGCCATTTTATAACTCCATAACCGTCGCTATGCCCTTGGAACTCGTTCTGGCAGAAAATCGCAACCGGTTAACCTTGGAAAGGGTCACTGCCATTCCGCGTCGTCGTTAGATTCGCGCCTTTATACATTCGATAAGTAACATCTCACACATTATACTCAATAAAAGTCAGTTAATTACCTCTTGATTCCCTGAAAGAAATAGGCAAGGGACATAACGATCGGACTGGCCGTAATCGACAAGAACCGATAGACCAGCGACTTGTTACGCCGCGGCAGATATCCCAAAAACGGCTCGAACCCGTAGATTTCCATGTCCCAGAGAGTGTTGGGATAGAGATGATGACTGAGCACGTGCGAGACTCGCCACTCTTTCGACGACATGAGGCTCAGGTCGAAGTAGTACATGCGAAAATTGTCGCGCATGTGGAAAAAGTTGTGGGCGATTATCGTCGTCCAGGTGAGAAAGAGGCCTGCAACACTTTCGGCATGCCGGTCACGGATTTGGCACGGGCTACTCGCGCACTCGTGGAAAATACTAATTAGATTCGCGCGACGTACGATTTTCGTTTGGGTATTTCAATAGCGTTTGTGGTTTTTTTCTCTCTATCGCTACTGTTGTAGGATAATGATACTCGTTTAATCGTTTTATCGCAGAGTATTACTACCGCAGTAATTGTCGATTTTTGTAAATTGATACGTTACGCTAATGACTCGTTTTTGAGCCAAGACCAAAGTGGTAAATACAGCGTGGAATTAAATTTTCTCCGAATTACCGCAGGCCACGAGGAAAATCCACGATTTGAATGCGGCGCTGGCGATGGCCAAGAGAATAGTCACGCTCGCTATGAGGTCGGCGATTTTCTTCGACTGCGCCGTTGGACTGTGGTAATCGACGTTCTTCAACGCCTCGTAAGCTCGCTCTTTGAATTTTTTGTAAAATCCGTTGGCATCGAAGGTGTACGCCATGACCCTTGGAGCAGCAGATTTGCGCACGAAGAACTTTGGTAAAAGTCGCTCGGCTTTGTCGGACAAGTGATGAGCCTGTGAACATGTTTATATACATTTTAAATTTTTATGGAAAATCAATTTTGTAATTGTCAAATGTAACGAAAAAAAAAACAAATTAAAAAATGTTTATTTAAAGATCAATTATAAAACGTCGAATTTCCACATACTTTTACCGATATCGACTATATCAATTTTGCATAAACAGTAAGTAATCCCCGGAAAAATAATATGCACGAATAAGATAATCGGATCTATAATAAACCTCAAAGGCTTCGGTGATATCGGTTCCCTTCGTCATCGATATCCATTCGGCTCCACCCGGATGATTTTTCACAAATTTGTCAAGGTCGTAAAGATTATCTTGAATCCTCCAAAGACCTTCGGCGCCGTCGTCCTTTCGTCGACCCTCGAGAAAACCAAAGGCCGTTTTCCAAATGGCGTCGCGACAGGATGGATAGGACATGCCCGGCACTGTACTCTCTAGTTTACCCATCTTTGGCTTGTCTAAAAACTTGACGAAAAACAAGTTTATTAATTCGATGTTTTTTTTTCCTCATAAATCTGGATATTTGTATAGATTAATGAAAATAAATTATTGCTATATCGGTGAGTAAATAAAAGATAACGATTGATCGAGAATTAATTGTTTAATTTGTAAACGGGTTGCATTAAATGTGATTAAAATGATAAAAATGATGAAACTTTTTTTTTAATAACTTTGATAGCTGTCTTAATTCTTCGTTTTGATAACTTTTTTTCTTCAAATTGTATTTTTGTCATTTAGATAACGTCATTGTCCAATTAAGATAGTATTTTTAAAAAAACGTTTTGTGTTTATTATATGCTTTATTAATTTATTAAACCGTTACTAATCACTGCTTTGTACAAGCGTGTATGTTGATAAGCATTACGATATGTTACTTAGATAATTAAGAAAACATTGAACAACATGTTTACTTTTTGTTAAGAAAACTTAAATATGTTTCGATTACAACGTAACCGAATATTTTTGTGGATGCAAATAAATTCATTTTTTATGCATCCGACAGGTTTAAAATATTACATCTATTAAACGATTTTATCTACAAGTTATACAATTTTTGCATGATATTTAAATAATAACAAGTTTTTTTTCAACTTTGATGCACCAACGTTACCAAAATAAAAATAAATAAATAATACATTTGAAAAACAAGTTTTGTCGAATAAAGTGAATTTCCGAGACTAAATTATAAAATAACTACGTCTAAATGTAGCATTGCCATATATCAGTACTCGTATAAACAAACAAGACATTCGCCGGACACGCGATGATAAGTATACGCCAAAAAAAAAAGAACAAGCGATCGTACTACTCGTAACATGCAAAACAAAGCATGTGAAAGGCGTCGATAAAAACCTGCGGATCAACAGTGCAATAAAAACGACAGGCTATTCCATCGGAAAATTCTAAGACGTAATGCACTCAATCATTAATTAAAACGCGTTTACTCACAATGTCAAGCCGAAACTATCGTTAAATCAGCATCAAACGTCTAAAATCCCATCAAATACGCGTCTCCAAACACACTCTAAATCCGAAGCAAACACCATAAACGCAAAGCAGAAGTGTATATAGAGACAAACGAGCGGTAGTTTAAAATCGTGAGTGTATAGGCTTAGAGAGACACTCACCTGAAGATCTCTCGATGAATCAGTTCATAAAAGTGCCGTTACAGTCTCGCTACAACTGCCCAAACAACATTCGCTCGTCCTTCAACTTATTCTCTAACGAGTTCAAGATCGGTACCCAAGCCGAAGGGGGACCCCGTGGCGATCGGGATATAGAGAGCGACGCGTACAGCTGACGTGCCGAGATCCAACTGGCAAGAGAATCGCTCTCGGGCTGGCTTGCTCAACAGGTCCAACAACGAGCGAGCGACTGTCGCTTTATCTGCCGCTTCTTATCGCTCTTTCTCTCTCTCTTTCTTTCTCGGCTCTGGTCACGGATACATCAGCCGCCCTTCCTGCGCGCGTTCACATCGTCCAATTTCAGCGGGTATTCCAGGAACGCCGAGATTTTTTTTTTTACTATTTCATACACATATGCGGTTTTCTATTGCTAATGCGTTTTGCGTGCGCAACCGCGTGACGCCAACTATTTTGATGATGGATCGGATGCATATATAGCGCGCGGAATTTTTTTGCGGCTCGGTTAAACGCTAACTGCGCTTCGTCATTTGATACATACATTTTTTTTCTAAGATGGTTTGGAAAAATAGTTGTTTTTAATCCTATTAACGCTTTTATTAAGAAGTTTAGAGCGAGTGTTGCTGGATGAAGGGGATTACATTGGCTTTTTATGTAATGACGCGTGCGTGCGACTTGTCTAACGAGATTTTCTTAAAGGTCATGTATTGGTCGAGAGACTAAAAGAATCAAAAGAAAAGACGTAATAAGAGGATAATATTCTTTTTTTTCTTCAATTCGTGAATTAACATTTAATTTTATAACAATACCATTTTTTATTTTCTTTTTATCGTTTCTTTTTTGATTGATTCAATACCAATTAATTCTTACAATTTTGTTGCTTATTTGTAACAAAGCCTCGTAATCATTGTCAGATACAGATTTATTTTATTTTACAAAAAAAAACAGTATATTCTAAGTTAAAATACTGATAAAAAATTAAATATGTCACTTTTCTTAAAAGAAACAAAAATAAAACAATGTTTGTAAACAAGTTGAAAGTTTCCTTGTAGAGTTCAAACCTACTTTTGACAGTGATAGCACAGTATTTTAGTATACTTTTGATTGCTTTATCAATGTTCTTATTAGTTAATTTAGTCAAGCTGTGCTCCAGATCATAGTTAATTTAATATGTTCGGTTTAATAATAATTCCGATTTCACTAATGATTTGTTTAATTCTGTTTCTTTCTTCCTGTACTTACTACCGGATAACATTGTCCAATGTATCTATTAACGCTGTTTAACATTTAATTACAGAAGTAATCACGGAAAATTACAATAAATTACTTTATTTCTTTAATATATTTTCAATATATTAAAAACAACATCATAAATATTTTATATCTTTAAACTTATTTATGTTTTGATTTTGAAAACGTTAAAAATATAGTTAGAAGATACCACATATAAAAGTAATTGAAGCATCAGTTTTAAAGCTCAAATTTACACCCATAAAATTTTGAAATACCCATTCTAAACAATTCTAATAACTCATAATAATCTTTACTTGGTTCTTTTGTAATCTCTGACAGAAACGTGATAGTGCTAGTCAATTGCTCAGTAATATCATTAATGTTTTCAACGTAATCATCAAACCCATTATAACAAATTGTTTGTCTCCATTTCAAACTTTGAATAATTGATCTTGCAATTGCTGTCCTTATTTTTTTGTCATTCACATACAGCTAAAAATAAAAAGCATTATAAATAGAAAAAACGTTACCATCTTTATTTATTTTATTTTTTATTGTAATGTTTTTAGGAGTTTTATAAATAAAATTGCATATTATTAAATCTGAATAATTGAAATCAGTTAAAACTTACCAATACAGATGGTAAATCTGCCAATATAGTCCAATTTTTGGTACAAGCATCACAACTACATTTAAAATGGTATGGTTCCAAATATTTTATTCTATCTTTTTTTGATTGAGATAAAAATGAACAACCATAATCATCGAAGATCTGAAAACTCATAATAGTTATATAACAAGTCATAGTATTTAAACAAAAACATTTATGTGTTAACTTACAGGAGCTCCCTTTGATATTGGTTGTAAAGAAAAAATAACTAAATGTGCAATATTATTTTTCATAACTGCAGTTCTAAAAGCATTTGGATTGCAACTATGGTTAAGAAGGCTGGAAACGCAGCCTATTGTAGCACCAGTTTGGAGAATCTCATTAGATTTTAGCTCGCCAAACTATAAATAAACATTACATTGTTAAATTTTAAAATACTTGAACTAGAAATTTATAATAAAATAAGTACCTCATGACCATTGACTTGGCATCTTAAATAATTTTGTTTGAACAATTTGCCAAATAAATAAGCATCATCATTTTCACATAAAAAAAAACTGCTTTTATCATTTGTTTGAAACAAATCTGTATACATATTTATATAATATAGTATAACAGCAGTATTAAACGTTAAAACTAGTATCTCATAGAGATCTCTTTTAGACTCATGTGTTAAAAGATTGTATATTGGTCTAAACTGATCACTGTGTAGAATTCCATCTTCTGAATACATTTTCTTTAAATAATCTGAAACGAGCAAAAATCAAACTTGTACATTTGCAAAATATTTGATATTTAATTTAAAATTTGTAAGATACTTTTTATTTACCTTCACATTTATCAATACTATCCAATTCTTTTCTAAGTTTCTCAAAACTTCCAAATTCTCTTACAGCCGTAAGAGTGAGTTTCAATGACAATGGTCCCATGCTGTTCATGTCAACTCCAATAAAATATTCTTTCAATATACATTCGACATCATGGTACGATTTCCAGGCATCGCTCTTGCATTTTTCAGAGCAGTATATAGCGTGAACACAATGTTCACAAGGTATGCTATCCCATGTCCTTATAAAACAATGTGCACAGTGCGTATATGCATTGTCCGGATCCAAATAAAGCAAGTAAGGTTTCTCAACAATAAGAATCTCGCCAGGTGCAATGTCGCGATTGGCAACGAAATATCTTCCCATATCTTCGCTGTACGTCAAATCGATAGCTTCGGAGGCCGACGGTATGTCCTTGCGGCGCGCAAAACTCGGCAGCTCGTGATACGGATACTTGTAGGGCTTTTTCTCAGCCACCTTGGCTGCCTTGTCAATCGCATCTTCGAGCTTCTCCTTCTTCACTTCGTCCAAAGTCATGTTCTCGAGGAGACATCGCGCCTCCTCGCAGACCTTCTCAGCCTCGCTGTTGCCGAGCAGTTTCAAGCACTTGGCCTTCCTTCGCAGCAGATTCGGCTTGAGATGATCCGGGTAGGGGAGCTCGAGTGCTCGGTCGATGTCGCGGATGCACTCCTCGGTCCTGTGCAGATGAAAGAGACACGCCGAGCGGTTGGCGTAGGCTTGGCTCAGCTCGACCGAGCCTGCCTCGGCGAAGGCGATGCTCTTGGTGTAGAGTATGAGCGACCCGAGGAGCGCTCGGTTGCGAGACTTCTGCTTCACCAGCAGCTTATCCGCCTCCCGGCGTAATTCGACCGACTCCTCCGGGCGTTTACGCTTCGACGCTATCAGCGGTGTCAATTTCTGGTCGAGGCTCAGCAACAATAGCTGCAGCCGCGACTTGAAATCCGGCAGCTTCTTCAGCTGCTCGATCAAGTCGTTCAAATGCGGCAGAGCCGACCTGTTTGCCTCCTCCATCATGATATCGGTTCTCTCCCCGACGCGACTGCACCCACTGACTGCGCGCTGCTGTGCAGATGCGGAATAATTGACGAGCGCCAATTGAGAAACAAATCACTACTACGATCTACTGTAGCTATTTTGCGAATTACGTTATTGAAAGTGTTTTGTTAGGAAATTCGATCCAGCGATTCGAATTACTATGCAGCTCGTGCAGAGGAAGCGGACGCACTGGCAAAAAAGTCGCTGGAATCTAAACAATATTTTTAAACTGCGTTAACCGTCGTTTCGAACGTTCTGACCTTCGAGCGTCAACAAGTTACGTCGCCCTTCTTGGAATTTCGTTAAAAAATTTTTCGAGAATGTAGAAAATTGTCGAGTTTATAACGATACGGCTGCAAGAATGCACAACTGCCAAGTGTCGCTCGGATCGTTCGAATTATTTTTTCAAAATTTAAATTTAAAAATTATTCTTTTCAAAATTCTACGTTAAAAAATAGAAAATTACAACAAGCTGATTTCGAGTAATCATTACGTATATAGAATTTAAAGAAAATACGACGCGTAAAAAAATGAACTTTTGAACTTGCATTAGCCGTATGTGTCATTCTATTATTACACATGCGTGCGTCATGTCGCCCTTAGGTTTGTTTATTTCTTCGACTTAAATGCCACATTACAAAAAATTGGTTACCGTGAAAATTGCCTCATTAACTATTGATATTCAAAGTGCCTTACGCACTGACTTTATCTGCCTGTGTAAAGTCAACGTTGGCGTCTAGAACAAATCGAAAGATGGACTTCTTCAACAGCCGTTATTTCTTATGGAACAAAAACATGCAAATTTTGGTGGGCGTTTGGCCTTATCAGAATCGCATTATGGCTTACGCGATGCGTTTTATTTTCCAATTTCCCTTGATAATTAATACTGCTATGCAGGTAAGATATTAAGTATTTTTTGCTTGAACGTGCGCTTATTATAACTTCCGACTACAACTTATTTAAAATACATTATAATATTTTTATAAATTAAAATGTTGTATTCGTAGCTTTTTACAAAAAATCTATTTTACGTTTAGATTGTTTGTTTCTTCAAATACGTACACATTGATCTGATAAGAACAATTCTTGCCATTCTATTTTGCTTTTATTTGATTGGCGATAGCCTGAAAATGATAATTGTCATTTCCGCTAATAAAAAAGTGAGTATTGATTGTAAGATTTTTAAAACATCAAAATGCATTGTTATAAAAATAAAAAAAAATTTCGAAAATTTCCTTTCAAAATGAAAGTTAAGCAAAGTCTACGAAAGTTTGGCTAGAAATTACAATAGATTCAAAGACGAGCAAGAAAAGAAAATCCTCGAACACCATTTCGAGATTGGCCGAATATTGACTTTGGGATACGTAGGTAAGTCAGTCTACATTACGGAAATTTTGGAAAGTATATTTAAAAATGTCTCTTTCGACCAGCTTACATGACGATGGCTATGATAGGTTTTGTCACTTTACCATTCTGTGCCTATTTAATCGAAAAGGTTATCTTCAAGAACAACACAAAACTCTACATACTGGATTTGGAATATTTTATAGAAAATAAAGACGACTATTATTACACGGTTTACGCGTTTGAAATATTTTTAGCGTCTATGCCAGTCCCAATATTTTGTTCGGTCGACTCGACTTATGCGGTCTGCATACAACATTGTATCGGTCTTCTTGACATTGTCAAGTAAGATGAATGATAATTAAAAATTTTATTTTAATATTTTTCAAGGTTTTTTGAACATTTGACGGTTTTTTTAGACTACGTTTACAATTGGCCACTAAAGATGCCGATAAAGGTGTTGCTATAAATTCTCAAAATGACAAATCGACGCATAATTTGGTAATCAGAGCTGTTAAATTGCACCAGGAAGCTTATAAGTCGAGTATTGATTCTAACGCTATTCATTATGAATATGTATTTAGAATTGTTAATTCCGTAATATTTTGTAACATTAATTTCGATTTTTTTTTATAAATTTTAGGTTTTATATATCTTTGGAAACGACGTATTCTAGCGGCTTTCTTATTTACATGGGCATGAGTATATTAGGGCTGAGCGTCGGAACACTTGTTGTAAGATATACTTACGTACAAGATTAATTTTACCCATATTAATTTGTGGGTTTTCATTTGTTTGTTGTGATGCTTAATCGTGAAAATTTAATCCTATAATGATCTATTTTAGATAATAGACAGCCTTTCGAATCCATATGAAGGAACCAGATACGTAATGGTACTCATTGGTTTAATGATACATTTATTTTACATCAGTTATCCCGGACAAAGTTTGATTGACCACAGCAGCGGTATTCTGTTTGATGCGTAATTCAATTTAACTTGATAAATTTGCTTAATAATTAATCATAAACTTGAAAAAAACAGACATTTTAGTCTTATTTCTTATCATACAGCTACAATAACGAGTGGTACAACTGTTCCCCGAAGACTCAAATGCTCTTATTGCTTTTGATGCGAAAGAGTCTAAAGCCATTTCAATTAACAGCTGGAGGAATGTACGTCATGAATTTTCAAAACCTTGCAAAAGTAATAATTAATTTAGTTTTACAATAATTTCTAAAAAAAAACTTTACAACTGATATTAATAACAAAAAAATATGTTTTATCAAGCTTATTAAATGCTCCCTATCATATTGCACGGTGTTCATCTCCTTACGAAGAGAATAATCTTTGTGTCTCAAGAAATAAATGAATACTTGTAGAAAATTCGCAATTGTCAATGTGCAGAAATTTTGAATTATTTCATAATAATCACAAGTTTATGGAATCTAGTCAACAATAAATTGCATTTCTCAGACTTTATTTGTTTCTTAATTTAACCGTTATCCAATTTTCCTTTCACGATGATCAAAACGATTACGAAGAATTTCATTCATGAAAAAATAGCTATTCGTTAGTTTATTTAAATAGTTTACATATTGACAATACTTGAAAATCAAATATAAAGATTTGAATATAATTTATTAAAATTATATTCAAATCTTCATTAATTTGGCAATTTAAAAGCTTCGCGCCAAAATCTGCAACCATGCTAGGGACCATTCGTCTGGCATACGTTACTGTAAACATCGACTTTAGCCAAGATTTACTATTTAAATATTCTTCTGTCTAAAGTCACACTACTCGTGAACGCTGCGGTCATTCATTTTATAATTCTTTCTTCAATCAACTTCGTCTTCGCTTCGAATTTGCGCGCATATTAAAATTGAAAAGTTTACTTGAGCACAAAACGAATGTTCCACGAGATTTACTGATGAGAATGTAACAAATAAAGTCGTGACGATCTATAGTTCAAAATTACAACTTACAAAAAGCAGCAACTAGAGGCAGATGCATGAAGTGTAAGTTTACTTTTTCATCCGCAATTATTACGTTTTTGACTGTTATTATTGTTTTAGCTAAAAAATAACAATTTTGTAATATTCCGATCATTACGTACGTATGTATTGAGTGTTATTGTGTTATCGCGCGTAGGCAAGAGACGTAAAAACCGCAGTTTTATCTATTTTTTATTGCACAGCTCTACAAATCGGTCGGGCGAGAAAATTAAGAATTGATAGCTAAGCTGACAGACGCATCGACTTTATCGAGTCGTCAGTCCCTTCACTCGACGTCACTTTTTAAGAAGAGCAGATTCATGGATTTCTACGATAGTCGCTATTTCTTATGGAACAAAAACATGCAAATTTTTCTTGGTGTTTGGCCTTATCAGAATCGTTTTCGAAGTCGTATAATATGTCTCGTCTTTCTGTTTAGCTTGACCTTAGCCACTGTTCCACATGTAAGTTGTTGAAAAAATATTCAAAACTTTTTCCACATTCAAAATTTCGTATTCACAGGTGATTGCTTTGCATAAATATGCAGGTGTCGATTTAAACAGAACAATTTTTGCTATTACACTTTTGATCTACATCGCTGGAGATCTGGTAAAAATAGTCGTTTTCAATGCACTTGAAAACCGAGTGAGTATCCCTAATTGAATAACTAAGAAAAGAGTTTTTAAGTTAAATATGCTGTATCGAATCTTGTCTTCGTGATACAGTTTCGAAGAGTCTACGAAAGATTAGCAAGAAGTTATGATTCGTTCATGGATAAAGAGGAGAGAAAAATTTTAGAAAGCCATTTCGAGATTGGCAGAATATTGACTTTGGGATATGTGGGTAAGTATATGTAATAATTGATATAACTAGATTCGAATAACGTAAATTGTTTATTCTCACTATCGATGAGCAGGCTTTATCATTACGGCCCTGATTGCTTTTGATACACTTCCTTGCTGTTGTCACATAATTAAAAGCGTCATGTCCACAAATGGCACTTGTCAATATCTTTACATACTGGATGGCGAATATTTTATCGATAATAAAGATGATTATTTTGTCCTAATCTACTCGTTCGAAATATTTTGCACTCTTGTGACCGTGCCAATATTCTGTACATTCGATTCGACGTATACAGTTTGCGTACAACATTGCATTGGCCTTTTCGACGTTATTAAGTACGTATGTTTAATTGCATTGATTTTTATTTTAAGACCATTCAATAACTAACTAATTTTTTTAGATTCCGCTTGCAACTGTCATCGAACACTACCAATGAGCCGTTCGATTTAAATCATTCGGATAAAAGTCCATCCTGTCGTATGGTAATCAAAAGCATCAAGTTGCATCAAGAAGTATACGAGTTGAGTAATGCGCCAAAAAGCAAGTATAGCATGAAACTGCAAATTAATTAATCTTTCCAAAATTTTAGTTTATACGAAGAACTAGAATCAGTGCATTCTACAACTTTCTTGATAATTCTGGGAATAATGATAGTATCCATTTGCACGGCTGGGCTTATTGTAAACGAATATTACAAACTTTAACTTTGAAGCTACTCAATAGCAATTGCAGGGCGTATAACGGAACTTATGTTAGTTTACAGAAAATCTGTCGAATCCGTACGAAGCGATCAGATATGGCATGGTGACGTTCGGGATGATAATGCATCTCTTTTACATGATGTATCCTGGACAAAAATTACTGGACCACAGTAGCAGTATTGTATTTGATGCGTACGTCAATAAAAAATTATGAAGTTTTTCGCACAATGGATATAATGAACAGGAAGAAAGGAAGAGTAATTTCAATACAATATATATTACAGATACAATAGCGAGTGGTACGAATGCTCGACGGAAACCAAAAGGCTGTTGCTGTTTATGATGCGCCGCTGCCTGAAACCGTTTAAGCTAACAGCAGGTCGAATGTACGTCCTGAACATTGAAAATTTTGCAAAGGTAAATAAGGTAAAGGTAAATAATAACAAGTTTTTTAATAGTTAACATTTTATTTTTTAAGCTTATAAAGTGCTCTTTGTCATATTTCATGGTGTTTTCATCAATACGAAGAATATAATTACACTAGATGTAGCAAATTTGAAAAATTTCAATAAATTTCTCAAATTTTATTTATGTTTATTTACTACCTGCTACAACTCATTTATAATTTTGCGGATTTTCAAAACAGCGCAGAAAATTAATATGAAAGAAAACAAAAGGGAACAACAAAAATAACAATACTTACAATTGAAATCAATTGAAATACGAATTTTTTATTGGCTTTTCACTCTGTAATAGCTATACTTGCAGATGAAAATGACAGCTGCAACAAAATGCGGATTAAAAGCAGCATTATGCAAATTGTTTACCGTGAAAATCATTTCGTCGAATATTAATGACCCGACCGCCTTACGCACTGACATTGCCGTAGCAATGCTATTGTAAGAGTTACGTTAACTCACACTTTAGATTGAGACATGGATTTCTACAATAGCCGTTATTTCGTATGGAACAAAAATATGCAAATTTTTGTGGGTCAATGGCCTTATCAAAACAGTATTGTAAGCAACATTATACGATTAACTTTCCAGTTTAGCTTATTATTGTTGGGTATTCCTCAAGTAAGATTATTCACCTTTTTGCAAGCTTTGATACATTTACGAACATAGTCTTACCGACGTAAAAAAAGCCCTTTTAGCTTTTGTTCTCCTGCTGTATACAATTGCTGTCACTATTAAACTAAACATTATGCTGTTCTCAAATAAACGCGTAAGTTTTTGAAATGTTACTTTAAACGTATCTGTTGCAACACCGACAAAGAAAATAAAATAACAGAATTTGAACGCATTAAAAAAGCTGCGCATAATTTACGAAAGTTTGGCGAGAAATTACGATCGCTTCGAGGACGATGAAGAAATAAAAATTATTAAATACCGTTTCGAGATGGGAAGAAAATTTACCATTGGCTACGTAGGTAAGAAAACCCGAATTTCTTGATTTTTTTCCATAACCATAGGTAGCGAACTAATCTAATCGACGAGCAGCTTACATGGTGGCGGCTACATTGTCGTTTATCTTG
Source organism: Anagyrus pseudococci (assembly GCA_030522585.1). Taxonomy (NCBI): domain Eukaryota; kingdom Metazoa; phylum Arthropoda; class Insecta; order Hymenoptera; family Encyrtidae; genus Anagyrus; species Anagyrus pseudococci. The sequence continues at coordinate 26,655 of JAPYYQ010001883.1, forward strand.
ATGCCCTATTGCTCGTACGCAGTTGAATCTATTATATCGAAGAACGTCACACCTACGAAGCTTTATGTACTCGATGGGGAGTATTTGATAGAAAATAAAGACGATTACTATCATGCGATCTATGCTTTCGAGATGTTTTGCGCGATTATGCCGGTGCCGGTATTTTGCGCGGTCGACTCGACGTACAACGTTTGCGTACAACACTGCGTTGGTCTTCTTGATATCGTTAAGTAAGGCTCGCCTCGTTTTTCACCAGAAAACTTATTGAATACGTACAAAATGTAAAATCCTGTAAAATACAACGTCTTTAGATTACGCTTGCATCTAGCCACGAAGAATGGTGTTAAGCATTTTCAGCTAGATCCGTCTCATGATTTGATATTAAAAGCCATTAAATTACACCAAGAGATCTATGAGTTAAGTTCATTGTTATTTATTTTTACAAATAAGAGTATAATATAAATTCCTTGGTATTTCCCAAATAAACATATAGATAAAATTTGTGTGTTTTCTTTTCAGCTTTTGCCAAGTTTTGGAGTTCACCCACTCGTTTAGCTTTCTCGTTATTATGGGCATGTTATTGGTCGGTTTTAGCTTAGGAGGGCTCATCGTGAGTATTTTATTTCTATATTCGTCACATTCATCTATTGCATGATTTGCAAATTCCAAAAAAATGTTTTCAGATATTAGACAGCTTATCTAATCCGTACGAGCTGTGCCGATACGTGATGGTGATGTTTGGATTGCTGATACATCTAGTTTACATTAGCTACCCTGGGCAAAAGTTGATTGATCATAGCACGAGCATTGTGTTCGGCGCGTACGTCGATACAATTTTATACGAGTTTGATCACATTGCAAATGATAAAAATTAGATGGAGACACAACATTATCTTAATGTGTACACTTATATATTGTGTAGGTACGATAACGAGTGGTACGAGTGCTCCATACAAACACGAAGGCTATTGGTGTTCGTAATGCGAAGGTGTCTGAGACCGTTTGCATTAACGGCTGGCGGAGTATACATAATGAACGTTGAAAATGTTGGAAAGGTAAGCTACAGTTGATAATGGCATTTAATGCTAAAAGATTAAAAAAAAAAATTTAATGTACAATTTTTTTAAATTAAAATTTTTAATTTTATAATTACGAATTTTATTTTTCTTAGCTTATTAAATGCTCTTTGTCATATTTAACAGTTTTTGCTTCGGTTCGAAATTCATAATTGCCGTAAGAACACGAAGTTGAACAGGAAATTAATAAGTAACTGCACGTAATTTTCTGATATTAGTTCTTTTCGAAGTTTACGTTAAAATAAACCCTATCTATGCTATATGTTAAAAATTGCCTTGACGGCTTACTGTAAATTTTTTATTTATGTCAATAAAGATACGTACACGAAAAGAACGTCAATATTTTCATTATCTTTACACCATATTCTGAGTTTAGAGGGTTCTACCTTGAATATTGATTGTTTATATTTTTATCATACTTGTCCAATACATTTCTCGACATCAAACTGGAAAAGGAAAAAAAGAACAATAATATTTTCCATAAAGCATTTCATACGAAAAAATATCGATAAGTAGAAAGAAAAGTCACAAGTTTAGTTTCTCACCCTTACAGTTATACATTCGACGACAGAAGTGACAGCTGTAACTTGACCCTCGTCTTTTATGCAAACTGAGTCATCGCGTTATTATATTCCCGCGCGAGCGTCAGTTCTCCAATTATATAACATTATGCGCATACGTATGATATCAATGCAAAATTATGCAAATCGTTTACGATGAACACATAGCTTCATGGAAAATTGATAGTAAGAGCTTTCATCTGGATTAAAAATATGCAAGATATCGTGGGTCTTTGGCCTTACCAGAATCGCATTGCGAGCAACGTTATACGCGGCATTTTTCAATTGAGCTTGTGCTTGATAGCCGTACCGCAAGTAAATAGAATTTTATCGAATTTATTCACTCCCTTGCAATTGTTCCGACGGTAGAATGATCTGCACAGACAATTTCTTTGTACATACACTCTTTGTCATATTGTATGGTGTTCGTGCCTGGAAAAATAACTGAATACTTGAAGGAAATTCGTAATTGTCAATGTGCAGAAATTTCGAATTACTTAATACTAATCACAACTTTATGGAATCTAGTCAACACTAAATGCATTTCTCAGACTTTATTTGTTACTTAATTTAACCGTTATTAAATTTTCCTCTTAAAACGATCATCACCATTATGATCACCACCATATTCATTAGTTTATTGGAATAGTTAACATTTGAAACATAAATAACTGGTACTCGTCGGCATGAACCCCCCTCCATATTGACAATACTTGAAAATCAAATATAGAAATATTTAATTTTGTAATCAATAATAAATAATATTAAAATATTCATTACAATTAACTTCAAATCTTCATTAATTTGGCAATTTAAAAGCTTCGCGCCAGAATCCGCAAGCATGCTGCTAGAATGGCATATCGGCGTTACGCATGTGACCCAAAGCCATTTAAAAGTAGTAAGTAACCATGCTAGGGACTATTCGTCTGGCGGACGTTATTGTAACCATCGACTTTAGCTAAGATTCACTATTTAAATATTCTCTTGCCTTAAGTTACTACTCTTGAACGCTGCGGCCATTCTTCTTTATTGTTCTTTCTTTAATCAACTTCGCCTTCGCTTCGAATTTGCGCGCATATTAAAATCATAAATTGCGTACAAAAAAAAAAAAATCTCCACGAGATTTACTGATGAGAATGTAACAAATAAAGTGGTGAAGACCTATAGTTCAGAATGACAACTTACTTATAAAGAGAAGCAACTAGAGGCAGGTGTAAGAAGTGCAAATATATTTTTTTCATCCGCAATCATTACGTTATTGACTGCTACCATTGTTCTAGTAAAAATTTGACAAAAATGACAATTTTGTAATAATATTGTGATCATTACGTGCTTATGTATTGAGTGCTATATTATGTTATCGGGTGAAGGGGGCACACAAATCACGGTTTCATTTATTTTTTATTGCGTAGCTCTATAAATCGGTCGGCTAAGAAAATTAAGAATCGATAACTGCACTGCTAGACGCATATCGTCTTTATTGAGTCGTGAGTTTCTTCACTCGGCGTTAATTTCAAGAGCAGATCGAACCATGGATTTTTACGATAGTCGTTATTTCATATGGAACAAGAACATGCAAATTTTTCTTGGTGTTTGGCCATATCAGAGTCTTTTTGAAGGTCGTATAAGGCTGTTCGCAATTCTGTTCAGCTTAGGCTTCTCCTTGGTTCCACAAGTAAGTTGTTAAAAAACTGTTTCTTTAAGGGAATTCAAAACTGTCGATTGAAATTTATATCATTCAAAATTTTTTTAAATTCTTCTTAAAAAATTCAAAATTTCGTATTCACAGGCGAATACTTTGTATAAATATGGAAATAAGGATTTAACTAAAACAATTTATTCTGTGACCTTTTTGTCCTACGTATCTGGAATTATGTTAAAACTACTCTGTTTCAATGGAGCTAAAACCGAAGTGTGTATCCCTAACTGAATAATTAAAAATATTTAAAGTTAAATGTTGTATGAAATCTTGTCTTCTTGATAAAGTTGCGAAGAGTCTACGAAAGATTAGCAAAAAATCATGATTTGATCGTGGATAAAGAGGAGAGAAAAATTTTAGAATACCATTCTGAGATGGGAAGAATAAAGACTATAGGATATCTGGGTAAGAAAGTAATATGTGATAACTACATTCAAATAACCTAAATTATTTATTCTTACATCGATGAGCAGCCTACATGATTCTAGCCACGATTATTTTTGATACTCTGCCTTATTCTTGTCAAATAACTAAAAAGGTCATGTCAACAAATAACACCTGTCAAAATCTTTACATTACGGATGGCGAATATTTTATCAAAAATAAAGATACGTACTTTGGTCTAATTTACATATACGAAGCGTTTTGCATTGCTATAACCGTGCCAATATTCTGTGCATTCGATTCGATGTATGCACTTTGCGTAGAACATGGCGTTGCCATTTTAGAAATTATTAGGTATATATACAACTATATATTTGATTGCATTGATTTTTATTACAAGGACTAAGCGCATTTCATTTGATAACTACTTTTCTTAGATTTCGCTTGTCAACTTTACAATTGTCATCGAACCCTACTGGCGAGCTGTTTGATTTAAATCATACGGATAAAAGTTCATCTGTTCGTACGGTAATCAAATGCATCAAACTGCATCAAGAAGTTTACGAGTTAAGTAATGCAAAAAAGCAAATAGCATAAAACTGAAGTTAATAAATCTTTCTTAAATTTTAGTTCATACCAAGTATTAGAATCAGCGAGTTCTACAACTTTCTTATATGTTCTGGGAGTAATGATAATATGTATTTGCTCATCCGGGCTTATTGTGAATGAATATTATAAATTTTTACTTTGAAGTACTTAATGACAATTGCAAAGTGTAAAGCGAAACTATTGTAGTTTTCAGAAAATCTTTCAAATCCGTACGAAGCAGTCAGATATGTGATGGTGATGTTCGGGATGATAATTCATCTCGTTTACCTTATGAATGCTGGACAAAAATTACTGGACCTCAGTGGCGGTATTGCATTTGATACGTACGTCAATAAAAATAAATAAGTTTTTCGCACAATGAATACGACGAACAACAAGGATGGAAGAGGATGGAATAATTTTAATACAATATATTACAGATATAATAACGAGTGGTATGAATGCTCAAGGGAAACTAAACTGCTGTTGCTATTTATGATGCAGCGAAGTCAGAAACCGTTTCAGCTAACAGCAGGTCGAGTGTATATCATGAACTTTGAGAGTTTTGGAATGGTAAACAATTATAATAATAATTTATTACCGCATTATATTCTAATTGAACAAGTTTTCTAATATAGTTAACAATATTTATCCTTGAAGATTATGAAGGTCTCTTTGTCATATTATATGGTGCTTTCATCATTTCAAAAAATATAATTACAGTAGAAGTAGCAAATTTGGAAAGATAAGCACTAATAATAATTTAATATTACCGCATTATATTCTAATTGAACAAGTTTTCTAATAGTTAACAAAATTTATTCTTGAAGATTATGAAGGCCTCTTTGTCATATTTCATGGTGTTTTCATCAATACGAAGAATATAATTACAGTAGATGTAGCAAATTTGAATAGTTTCAATAAATTTATCAGATTTTATATATGTTTATTTTCTACCTGCTACGACTCATTTATAATTTTGCTGATTTCCAAATTAGTCGAAAAATAAAGTAAAAGAAAACCAAGGAGAATAACATAAATATTAATACTTTGAAAGCGTTTTGTTAAATCGAAATACGAATTTTTTATTGGTTTTTCACTCTGTAATAGCTATACTTGCAGATGAAAATGACAGCTGCAACAAAATGCGAATTAAAAGCAGCATTTTGCAAATTGCCTATCGTGAAAATCATTCCGTCGAATATTCATGACCTGACCGCCTTACGCACTGACATTGCCGTAGCAATGCCATTGTAAGAGCTAGGTTGACTCACACTTTAGATTGAGACATGAATTTCTATAATAGCCGTTATTTCGTATGGAACAAAAATATACAAATTTTTGTGGGTCAATGGCCTCATCAGAACATTGTAACCAGTATTGTAAGCAACACCATACGATTAACTTTCCAGTTTAGCTTATTATTGTTGGGTATTCCTCAAGTAAGATTATTCACCTTTTTGCAAGCTTTGATACATTTACGAACATAGTCT
>JAPYYQ010001884.1:0-26240 GCA_030522585.1 Anagyrus pseudococci
AAAATAGGGGTATTTTTTTTTTACAAAAAGACACGGTTCAGATAGTTAGATGGATGCTATCTCGCCTAGATTCGGCTCAGGATTTAATGGGTTAAATTCAACAATCTTTTAAAAAAATGATTTCAATATTTGAAATGTTACAGGCAAAACGAATACAAAGTTAATATTTATTTGTTTATAAAAATAATTCACTCGCAATGTCGCACAAATTAATTTATCCAATACTTGTACAAATAAAGCCTGACGTTGAAAAAATTTAAAAAAATTGTTACGAAGCGTTTTAGTCGTCCGATAACGTAAACCGTATGAACAAAACGAAACTCAAGTAAAGGCCTCTACAGTCGGGATGCCGATAATCGTCCCCTACATACAGACTCGCATGGTCACAAATATAAAAAAGAAACCAACATCCTTTTCCAAAAACACACAATCCTATAGAGCTATAAATGGAAATATCAACCAAATGTAGATGACGAGACGACGTAGAATATAATTAATAAATTAATAAAAAAAAGATGCGGCATTTGTCTGATTGTCGTTGCGTTTCTACCGATATATAATGTATAATTATCCACGTGTTTACGTAGTAAAAGGAAAGGAAAAAAAAACTGTGCTGTAAGATAGGCGAGCTACAGGGTGCGTGTATATCCGGCGCTCTCGAGCGTCACGGGCGAAAGCTCGGAAACATGCTCATCTCCTCGAGGTGATAAATGTATTAGATGCGTGGAAAATATTATCGCTTGCGCGAGAGCAGGCGCGTTCGGTATGTTCGGAGCTTTAACGATTTTCTTTAAACTTATATATTCGCGCTCGTGGGGAGGCCTGAAAGAAAGCTAAAAATAAATGCACCGAGGACGGGATGGGGCTGAGCGACGGGCGCGTAACACAATGTACCTGCACTAGGCCTACCTCCTAAATCGAGAGGAGGGGAGGGGCGAGCGCGTGCTTACGGAAGTAAGTCACCAGAGAGCCCTTCCATCCTTTCAGGGATGCCGATTCCTAACCACCTGCGCCACCCCAGTGCTTCATCGCTTCACCCACACTCTAGAATGTAATATCTCTCAAGTACGCTAAGCTGCACGATTTTATCTTTTTACGAATTTGACTTATGACGAACGACGAGATTATTTGTTTTAGTTTAGGAGGCGACAACTGTATGTGCGTGTGTGTTTGTACGAGCAGAAGCATACAGGGTTTTTAATAAAAGTATCGTTATTGTTTCATTTTATCTCTTGTTCTAAGCTTGAGCGCTCACTAGCCGTTCCTACCGCTTTCTCTAATTATTTTATTTTTCTCTTACACATGTGCACTAGTCATTTTTTGTTTCGTGTTTCCAATCGATTTTGGTACGTAATGTTACGTTGGTTTGCGCAAAAAATTCGAGTACGAGCTTTAGAAAAACTAACACTTACCCAGCGTCCCGAAACTACGAAATGAAATATAATATATATTCAACTAAAAAAAAAAAAAAATAATAACACGTGGTACTACAGTTAAATATTCCGTCATATCAGTAAATGAAATATACAAGGTGAATTGTGGAAGATGTAATTACTATCGCGCACCGGGCCGAGACTCTCGTAAATCCCCGAGGCAGAATCGCCAAGGCTTTGTTTGAGAATAAATAATTATTCAGAATTATATACATACATAAACATACGTACATAGAAAACAAATCATTGCGTGTATACAACAACTATAAAAATGCAGCACGACAGGTTCGAGCATGAAATACACGTATCTATTCGTAAGTAAAGAGAAAATGAGCAAATAAATAATTTAACTATACAGATATATATATATATATAAAAAGATATAAAAAAAATAATAGAGTCTCTCCTCGACTCATTGCGATGTTAAGTTTTATATCTAATGACCAGGCGTTAATTAATAATACACACACCCACACACATATAAATACACATATAGATAAATGTATGGGAATAAAGGAAAATGTATAATGATATATAAATGGACACACAGTGAGGGTCCCCATGCCGAAATTGTGATATTTCTATGAGCATTAACAGCTGTAGACTTCGCAGGAAGGTAATCAAAGTGAGAAATGTGAAAGAAAGGCAAAGGAAATGCTTGAAAGGAAGTACATAAGCGTCACTCTGTAGCTTTGTTATCCGACCTTCCTCTAGCTGGTGTTTTAAGTCAAAAAAATAAAAAGCAAATCCGTATGACGAGTTTCCTGTCCGCCTTCCTAACATATCATCGCCGCCTCAACCTCTATCCTCTCCCTTTTCACCCTCCGGACCAGTTAACGAATTGGCTGATACCTGCTGCTCAAACCCTGAGAATGATATCCACATGAACTTGCCCAATATTCATTAAACTCACAGACAGTATTCGGGCATTCGGCCACGGGACATGCGTGAATGAACACATGCGTCAGCGCAGTAGCTTAGCCAAAACAAAAAGTAAAACGACAAAGTATATACTTGCCGTTGGCCAAGATTTCAACGAACGGCTACGACGACGCGAAGCGTATGTGTGCTCGTATAAGGCTTGCGAACCCATCGCAGCGGAAGCTCTCTGTACCTATATACTAACGGCGAATAAATATAATACCGTGCGTGCGTGGACGATGATATCCGGAGCCCGGACATCCTATCTAGCTTATACTAATTATTATAAATGACAAAACTAACTCCGATTGTACGATATTTGGGCATGATCGTTTCGCAGATGACATATAATATAATTCAATAACTGATAAAACTCGGCGGCCTTTTTATTACATAAATCATATTACCCAGCCTCTCTTGCTCACTTTCATTCGCACTTATCCAGTAAGGCAAAAATAATGACAAGCTGTATTTTCATTAACATTTAATTTTATTGATTTTTCTTGCGTTTAAACCAACAATAAAAGTTTATAAAAAATTTTTCTTTCTTTGTTCACAGTAACAAATTATTTCTAATCAATAAACGACTTTTCATTTGGAGGTTTTTTTTTTACAGATGTAATTTTATTTTTACAACGTGGGAGGACAAGTCTTAATAAATAACATTTTTCTTAAAAAATTTATTTAAAAAAAAGAAGGCATTTACGTTACCATTGTAATTTCAGTGAATCTTTTAACAAACGAGTCTCGATCTTTTTTACAGCAGTTTATTATTTCATTAAACAGTGTAAAAGCAACTACTCTACGTTATTAAACACGTTAATAAGTTACAATATTGTAAAATCGTGCTGCACTATAAAAATGTAGCACAATTTTGTGACAACGTCATAAAGTTTTCTGTTTCTATTCGGTTTAAAAAAAGGAGCAAACATTAGAAGCTCGTACTTTTTTTTACGACAACGTAATATTGACCAAAGTACGATGACTCCAAAAAAAAAATGATGTCGCAACATTTCACTATGCGAGCATTTTAAAGTAGTTGCAGGATTAAAGCAAATTTAAAGTAAAATTGTTTATGTCTAGATACTGGTTATTATGGTAAACAATAGTTTTTCAAACTAAAAATTCAAATTCATCTCGTACATCTTTATAGACAAAGTGAGGATATCAAATCCCGATTTGAAATTGAATAAAACGAATAAAAATTTCTTGGCGTAAAAATTTCGAGAACATGAACTCGGATAATATACTTCAATGAAATACACAGCAGAAGCTTACAGATATAGCAAATATAATAGTATTGGTTTTTTAATAAACCTCATGAGCTTGCTGGCAATATTTTATGCATATCTTAATTTAATAGTCATTCATCTCTGTACATTTGACAGTAGAATGAAACAAAACTGGACTTTCAAGTTTTTAAAATTTTAAATACACTATACTGATGTTGCCACTCAAGAATCGTAGTAGAGTCCAGTATTAAGATAAAGCGTGCACAATAAGGCACAGATGTTTTTCCAAATCTGTGCATTAACTGTCATTTTTCGTTTTGTTATAAAATAATTAATCTTATACTATGAAGTTATCACAAATATAGTGTTTTTTACATATTTTTTTTATACAATTGTACGAATTATCACTACGTACTTTACTCGCGACGCAAATTTTCAAGTCGAGCTTGGAGGTCGGCATCGGCATCAGTCAAATTTCCGCCATCGTCGTTGGCTCCGGCTGCGGCAGCGACGGGTTGCTTCGAGCCTGCTATACTTAGTGAACCAGAAGCTTGTGGCAAGCCCGATAGCTGGTCATTCAACTGAAGACCAAGTTCATCTAATACTTGGGAGACAATTGCGTCACTGAAAACAGACAGCAGATAGAAATGATTAAACTAATTTCTTATTTCCATAGAATTTATTGATACTCTTACCTTTCCTCTTCATCACCTTCATCTTCCATAGCATCATCAATTGCATCGTTCATTATTTCTTCTTTCATATCCATTATTTCTGATTGTTTTTCAAACTCTTGCAAAATTTTTTGAATTTGTGGCAAATTTAATTGTCTGCAATTAAAAATTTTTTATTTAATATATGTTTATCCAACAAAAAATATAATTTTTAGCCTCAAACTTACTTGTTCATATTTTGCATAGCTTTGGTAACACCTTTCATAGCTTGTGCCATTGTATTTTGTGATCGTAAAGTTTGAATTTTAAGAGATACAGCTTGAATATTTGCTTTCATCAGCATGAATTTTTTAACATAACGCCTAGTCCTTACTAAATCTTTTGCCATTATTTTGACAGCATCCTAAAGACATAAAAAAAATAATTAATTGTTAAAAAATAAATAAAAATCTATAAAAATAAACATAGTTAGATCAAATACCATTTGTCCTTCTTTAGCCATTTTTTTAATATCTGCTATAATTTTCTTTTCCTGCTGCTCCATTCTCATTCTTTCACGATCAAGATCTCTCATGGCTTTGTTCAAAGCCCTTTGATTTTTCCTGAGCATCTCCTCAGGAGTAATGCGCTTGCCAAAAAGCCACTCCATTTTATGACCTTATAATCAAAATAACAATTATCAAAAAGTATTTCACAGCTAGGTTATTGAGAAAAAAAAACTTAACAATAAGGACCGGATTGTAAGTTTAAAATGCTCTTAACTTAAGACTACTAGTATTTAAATAGATTATTTGAATTTTGGGAAAAAAATGTAGTAAATTTTTCAAGCACAATTGACATACCTGAGGCCTTAACCAGCTACCCAATTTTATCAAATTTACTATCTATGAGAAATAAAATGTTGTGAGTCATCGACGCACCTTCTGAACAAATCTCAACTACTTAACAATGAAGACGCAAAATTTCGATGCGTTGAGACTCAGTTCATGAGTGACATCGAATCAGTGTCTCTGCAACAATAACAATTATCTGCTTACCTTATTTGTTGAAAAATCTCGGAGGCTAAAATAGTTAACGGAAGTTGTTTTTCGATGTTCTCATACGTCAAAGTAGATGTGGAGTGAAGGAGCGAGCTGCCCTGTTTTACTAACGGAGCGCTTATGAGAATACAGTCTCAGAGCTACAATAACAACACAACACAACCATACAACACTGCCTGCTCTGAGTGGGTCTGTCTTCTTCTAGCGGGCAGGCAACAGCTGCTTCTTGAGTAGGACCGATATACCTGAAATACGGCAACAGCATCACACTATTACTATAGTTCTTCCCCCCTCCCCCTTTGTTGCCCCTCTCGTCCCTTGTTGATGAAACTGTAGAGCGACGAGGATGAGCTAACCTTACCCGGCGACTTAACCTAGCAAATGTTTAGCATCCGACGACGCGGCTACTCATGCTCGTACTCTCATATTTACCGTTGGACATTATAAGTAATAGTGCAAGCATAGGTCAGTCGTCTAATACAGTCAGACCGACACCAGTGTCTTGGGAACCAGAAGAGACGCAAGACTGCTGCTAAAATTTATCTGCTGGTCGGTAATTGAAGCAGGAACTCTTGCAGGTGTCTGACAATTTACCTTAGTTTAGTGTAGGTATGGATGACGCTCGGTAGCGACAGAGCGGCGGCGCGTCCACTGTGCGTCCCCTGAGCCCGCGGACAACTCACTCGACTCAGCAGCATTCCAACACTATGCAGCCGCTCGATTGTTTACGCGAGTGATCGTAGCTAGTATCGCCGGTGCAATAATTCGAAGCCCAAACGAGAGATAAACCGCCGGAGATGTCCGGCAAAGGAAAGCAAAACTCGAAAAAGTCAGTGGTGAAGTCAAGGGAAAGCGGCAAGTTGGCCCAGCAGCAACAGCAGCCGGCGACGGTCAACTCCGACACGAGCTCCGAAGGCTCCGAAATGATCAACATACCCGTGATAAAAATCAGCGAGAACAGCAAGCTACTGCCGAGATATCACAGCGCAGTACAGAGGAGCGCCGACGACGGGATCAGCATGGAGGACCTCGACTTGCTCCAGCTCGAGCTCGAGATTTTGATATCGTCGGTGGTGGTGCGCAGCAGGATACTCCAGGAGGAAATCATCAATCTGTCAGCGTCCGAGGAGCGACGAGATAGAAGATCGAAGAGCAGCAAAAGCTTAGCTTTGGTCGAAAAGAAATTGCGCGAGGATAAACTTAAGCCTAAGGACATCGGCGTCAAGTCACAGTCTCCACTGCCTGCCAAGCTGCTTAAACAACGGGCCAGTGGAAGCGCGGCTAATCAAATAGTGCCAAATCCACACGAGATTGTGAGGGTAGAAGGATCTAAATCGGATGGTCACACAAAGCTCTTGTTACCAAAAAATGATACTTTAAATAAATTTTGGGCGTCTGTCGATCCTTACTGTGCTGACATCATGCCAGATGATATTAAACTTTTGGAAGAACTTATAGCTAGCCATAGTGATCTAGGAGAATTCAAGAAAATTCCACCTCTAGGTCGCCATTATAGTGTGGCTTGGGCTCACAATGATTTGATGCAGGAGGAGGAAGCTGGTAATCCAAATAAAGATAAAAGAAAAAGCAGAACTGACATAGCTCACTTGATGTCAAAGGCAGAGAAGAAAACCAATGGTTAGTTATTATTTTTAAAATATGTTAATTCCTCTATGTATTGTATTGTTCAATATTTTAATGTTATTTTACATTTTCAGGTATTGCTGGTCCTCTTACACAAAGGCTAGTTTCTGCACTTCTTGAAGAAAACGTTTATGTAGCTAACAATAATTCAGACAGCAAATTATTTAGAGATGGAGATTCTCCAGTATTAAGAGACTTAACTATTCAAAATTCAATGAATTTAGAAATGAGAATGCACAAGGAATTAGTGGAACAAGGTATTCTTGATCCAGATCCACAAAAGAAAAATCCAGAAGATGATGAAATACTAGCAGAAATCAAGAGGTGTCAGCGTGAACTCATTGCTTTATCTAGTCACAATGAATCACAATTGAAAAGATTGTTGCACCTGGCACAAGAGGAAAGTAAAAGACAAGCACTCAAACGTAAAATTGCTGCTGTGGACAGTGAAGTTGTAGAGCATTATGAAAAACTACTTGCAGCAAAGCAAAGAAAAGTGCCACTTGCAAGAAAAGAACAAGAAAAAGCATGGGCTAGTTTAAAAGAGAGAGAAAATCTACTTGAGCAATTAAATATGTTGCCTTCCAATAGCCTTGGAGAACCTGTCAAAGTTATGAATAACACTGCAATGTAGTGTAAGATTATTAAGAAAAATGTTACTAAAATATGAGAATACCATTCTCTTATTAACTTATTGTTAAAGAAGTCAACTACTGACAAATCATTGATTTCTAGATGATACAGATCAATATTTATGTCTAAAATCAACTCTCAATGTAAAGTATTTGATTGAAAATATTTGTAACAAATGTTTTTCTTGAACATTTTACTGATTCAATACCAAACTTTATAGTTATTAAATCTTGTATGCAATTTTTTTATGGGTGTAGTAATTATTATGTATTGTTAGACAGTACTTGCCGAAGCAATTGTTAATTATAATGCTTTAAATTAAAGTATGCACATAATTAAAAATACAATGTCATTATTAGTGGTGCAAAATCACTGGACATTTTAAAACTAAATATATGACAGACATGCATCGGATTTGAAACCGACACGAAAATTTTATCGCATTAATTACGGATTTTATATTATATGTAAAAAGAGAAATTTCATGTGTCCATTAAGTTCCAATTTGCATAAAGGTTTCACTTTACATAAAAAAAAAAATTAAGATTTATATTCCAAGACTAAAATAATAGATAAAACTGTTAATTGGTTGTTAAATGGAAAAAATGAAATAAATATGATTAATAAACTGAAATTGCATTTGTTAGTTATTAAATAGTTAAAAATAAAGTGAATCCAGATCAAGTACACATATAGACTACTCATTTGTAAGAAGAATATTATGCAATGTAACATTAGATGTTAATTGAAAAAACTGTTATAATTGTAAAAAATTGTCTTTGATCATTTTAAGAAAGAAGAGCAATGCTTTTTCTAATCAATTGCATTTACTGTTTACCAATAAGTACATAAATTATTCTAGCTTTTTTGTACTGTACGCTTTTGAAGGATACTTAAAATTTAATATTGAACAAAAAGTTAGATTAAAAATTATTGACAAAGTACAAAATTAAATTAAATTTAAGGAATTCGTATTTAAATTGTAAACAAATATTAATTCTAATATTGTTTTATTGTTTCACATATTACATACTTGCTGATAACAAATCCATGAACATTGTGTGAATTTTTTTGAATTTTATTTAAATTAATGACAAATAAAAATTGCCACCAATCGAATTTTGTTTTGTATTATTAATATTGCTTAATTAAAAATATGAAAAGGTATGTAAGAAAGTAAAAGCGTTTATCTCACGACAAAGATGTTTATTCGATATCACTGTACAGATTCCTCGCCAAGAGTTACCTCAACAACGTGCGTACACAACAGCACAACAATAATGAATCGCTCGGGTAACAAAAGAGTTTGAAAAGAATTTTTGCTTTCTAATAAACGCATTGACGCTAGGGCGTTTGAGTATGTACGTGCGTGCGCGTAATGTGGTGGGTATTTATGTGAGGCTGTCGGTCTCGATAATTTTTTTATTAAACTCCTATTCGTTCATTTTTAACTGAAATTCAATTATTTCATAACAATGTGAGATACGCTACACCGAACGGTAGACCATGAGATTATTGAGAACAAGTTATTGGCTGTTCAGGAGGGATATTTAAAACGGCTTAAAGACTAGTTGATGATATCAATTTTCGTGTACAGCCCCGTGTTATTCTTTTTCACTCTATTGTCGCACCGTTGCTCTCCGTTGCAGCAAGTCACTGGTTCCCTGAATGATATCATGGACTGAACCGCATACCAAAAACAGCTGCCTCTTTGTTCGTGTTAAGAGGAGGCTGTCTTGGCAGTGACGCACTAGAACTATTGGTATTTTTTATGGAGGATTTGTAACTTAAAAGGCGAAGAGGAGTAGGAAAGCCATCATAAGACAGAAAAGACCCATGGCCTCTGACAGGGCAAAACCCAAGATGGCATACGAAAAGAGCTGTTGCTTGAGAGATGGGTTCCTGGCATAACCAATGATGAGAGATCCAAAAACAGATCCAATACCAGCACCTAAAAATTGTGTAAATGTCAATTTTTTTTCAACTTTAATTTGTAGCTTGAATATTTATAGAATATTACATAAACAAAATAAAAAAAATATCATTTTCAAAGGAATTATAGTGATAGGATAGGCTTAATGAAATAATGAATGTAGGTACTCTTCTCTTCTGTCATATGTAGGAAAAGTGGCAGAGTGCAGGAACAAATGGAATCAGAATGCAAACAGCATGAGGAAACCCATCATCAAACAAAATAAACCCATTGCTTCAGCTAAGGCAAAACCAAGGACTGCATAGGTAAAGAGTTGTTGTTTAAGGGAAGGATTTCTTGCATAACCAAGTATGAGGCCAGCAAACACAATCCCTATACCAATTCCTGTAAGTAATTAGTAAAGAGTTATGATGATTAGGATTTTTGGATAATATGAGATTTTAATATAAATGAAAGCAAATATTATTTTGATTATGTAAGTGTTGCATAATCTAAAAAAAAAATATTTGTTAAAATATTGTGCTCTTGATGAGATCATTAGTGATGGAGTTTAAAAATCATAATTATGATTTTAACAAAAGGTCATTGATCACTGGAATTATCATTTGTCAAGCTTGTTCAACCTGGAGGTCAAACAATCTGCTTACCGGATCCTGCTACTCCAACAGTGGCAGCACCAGCACCAATGAATTTAGCAGCAGAGTCAATGTCGCGACTGATCGACGACGTCTGGAAGCTACGGATAGCCGGTGACTGAAAATACATGACATAAAAAATCATTCATTTGATTTCTCTTGGTTAACTTCAAAATCAAAAATCATTGATTTGACGGACTTTTTTTCTCTCTTGCTCTTATATAATGCGATTTAGAGTTATGCAATTAAAAAGTTGGATTTAGTCGCGAGTCGAAATTTAAAAGTTTAAAACAAGGTAGAATGGTACTCACCAAACTGACTGGTGTTGGGTTTTGGCTCTGCAGCGTCTGGCTGTGGCTGACAACTGCGCTGCTGATCGGCCTGACGTAGGCCTTTGGTGCGCTGATCAGCTAAAAAAAATTACGGAAAACGGTGAGACAGAGTGAATTTCGGAGCTTTGACTCGCGTGTCATTACATAATATAAAATAGAACAGAAGGAAAAGACGGCGCGCGTCGGCGAGAAGCTGATTCGTCGATAAAAGTATAGACTGCGGCCGCAGAGGGCTTTACTTACGGCGGACCTGGCGATGGGGGCGATCAATCTGGTGCAGGCGAACATGTTTACCCAACTCTTTTTTTCACACTAAGTGGAATCTGTAAGCGAGAAAGAAGAAGTATGTCAATTGGGTTTAAAGGGCCGGCTATGCGAGGCTTGCGCGAGCGCCACGGGAAGTATAGTTGTGGCGTGGCCTCGGCGCTTTTCCCGTTTCCTCGGTCAGCAGCAGCGGCAGCGGTAGCCCTTCAAGGACGAGGAGACAAGTGCAGGAGACGACAAGTAGGTGAACGCGGAGGAGGAGGAGGAGGAAGAGGAGGACAAGGCCGGGATTTGCTTCCACGGGGGTAGCGGCTCGAGGAGGGGGTTACGTAACGCGCGGGCCGACGTGCTGCCGCCGCTGGCGCGGCCCCGCACGGCCGACCTGCTCGCTCCGCGACTCCGGATTTTCGGAGTCAGGGACTCGCGGTCGGCGGGCAGTTGGGGCCAACTCGAGGCTGGATCGAGCAGGAACGGGTTCGCGGGCCTAACGCGACCCGGCAGCAGCTACTTACAGCTATCACGCACGCACGATGCCCGACCGATGTGTCGTCCCTTTCGGTACCCGCGACTGCCGCAACAGAAGAGAGAAAATGGCCGCGTCGGCTCGGCGCGACTCGTGCAGCGAACGCCGCTTTCAGCGCCACCGTCTGCTACTTCGCCGAGCCAAACTCCACCCCCTCCCCATCCCACTCTCTGACGACGACGTCGGCTAGCTGGCATCGTCGTCGTCGTCGTGCTTACTCTGTCGTATGGCTTAGTCTTCCTATATATCGATATTAAGTCCGCGCACTCGTGCCATCACCGAAGTGTATGTGTGTGTGTGTTGGGCAGGCAGCATTTGCCAGAAAACCGAATGATCTTTAACTTGCTTTACCCCTGCTACCTTTGCTATGATTTTACTGTCTCGAAATGAAAAATAATTTATTTAGAGGTTCATTCATTCGTTGGACCGAAAAGTATTTCGACTTTTTCGAGTCGCGTGAAGACGGAAAAATTTAAGGAAGTGGAAATAGATTCTTTGTAGAATAAATATCGGTTTAATAATACATTATTTCAAATTTACCATACTCAATTAACACTTGATAAGCACTTTAATTCAATAAATCATTTATTTAGGAATTTTGCACATTAATTTAAAAAAAATGTAAGACAAACTCAACTTATTAAAAGAATTTATTTTTCAAAATATTTTAATTTTTCTGAAATAAACAGTCATGATAATAAAGTTAACTCTCAGACTCTGATGTTTTCTTTACCCCCCCTGTAACAAGAAAATTACACTCAAATAGACACTACCCGACTTATATAAATGTTGTAAATAGGTACAATCTACCAGTTTTATTTTAGTAAATATTGTTGGGAAGACATGAAAACCTTTAAAGTCGACCAATCAATAAACAAGAATCATGGAATATTGACCTACTAAAAATATGAAAGCTGCCATTCATTTAGCTACTATTTGTTGTTCATCTTTGTCCTCTGGGCCAATGTTGAAAATCAACGATCAACTGCCCACTGACACAAAAGTCTAGTGACCTACGCTATAAGTAGGAAGGAAAAAATATCAAAAGTTCTATGATTTATCTGCCGATAATTTGTCAATGAACAATGTATGAAATCTTGAAAAACTAGGTTGTTTTTTTTGTTTAGCTTTAACACGTACTAAAAATCTCTAATCTTCGTTTTATGCGAAAGAGAAAGAGAGAGAGAGAGGAGAAAAATTCATCACGAAGACGAGCGCGAGAATGGACGGTGGAGGAGAATGAAGAACAGCCACGTTACATATAGTATTTGACGATGTTTTGCGACCTTCATTTGCAACTCGGATTCGGCAATGAGGGCTGGCTATTGCTAAATAATAGTTCGACGGCGGGCAGGGCGTGTGAAAATTGTAAAATAGTATTTGCTTTACCTGTACCGAAAGACGTGCGGGAGAATCACGCGACTGATATCGATCACCTCTGGTTACTCGCCTATTACCCAACGGGACGGGTCACGGGAGAGGAAAAGACGGTAGCTCTCCTAACCTCAAAAATATACAGCGGTGGTGCGGAGGAGGCGCGCGCGCACGATCGCGGGAGGGGGAGACGGGGCGAGCTTTTCTCAAGCTACGAAAATTTCTGGGCAAACAAGCGTAAAGCCGTCTGGAGGGAATGCCATTTGGCCAGGCTTACCTGTGTAGTTGATGGATGGCAAGGACGGCTGCCGGCTCGTTTGGAATGTTGAGTTGCTGCTGAGTGCGCGTGCGGAACTCTTGGCGAGCGAAGAGGGACAGCGGGCGGGCGGCTCTTGAGAGACTCGAGAACTCAGCGCGATATAGAACAAAACGCAAGCGAGCACACAGAGGGGCTTCTCTTCGCTCTACTCTCTTCACTCCGGAGTTCGGACGAGCCGAAAGCAGAGGCCTCTGCCCGTCCGAGCGATTTTTCAAACGATATCGCGGGCTCGCGTGTGTGCCTGCTTTTTAACAGCTTCTGCTAAATTCACCAGCTGTTTATGCTGCAAACTGAGCTTGCAAACATTTTATTACAGATATCATTACTTTTGACACATCCTCAACGAACTTCAACGAGCTTTATCTATTTTTCAAATTTTCATTATTCATCTTTAAATTGAACTAAATTAACACGAGAACCGAATTTTTTATAATTTTTAATATAACGTCAGATAAATAAATCATCGGATTCAATCTGATATCTATAGTAACATTTCGCGAGCTTGCAATGACTAACGAAGAGCTTTGATGATTACACGACGCATACGGCAGTTTCGCCTTGATAAAACGCAAGTTTTGGTAAAGCTCGATAATTCAAGCCCAAGTGAAGGAGTAAACGAAAGAGAATCCAGGACGAAGTGCTAGAGTAAAGCTGGGTAGCCGCGAAAAGGGGCGTCACCCAAAGGAGATGCCGCAATCAGCATCAGCCCAGGATAACGCCCTCTTCTCGCGCATCTCCGCTCATTTATTTATCGACTTATCGGCGACGTTTCTCTTTTTTTTTCCTCGCTGCCCCATTTTCAAATTTCGTCGCCTGACAACGGATCGAGCGCCGGAGCGGCCATGGAGCAAATGAGATAGAAGCGGTCCTCCGACGCGCTCGCTTGACTCTATCCGTAGCTCGCGGACAGAGAGAGAGTCCTCTCTCTCTCTCTCTTGCGAGAGTGCTTTATATCGTCTGCTACTCCGGCGGCTATCTCTCTTTTTCGCTCGCTGCGAGAGCCGGCTGGCGTCTTTCTTCTTTCCTCTCGAGGGCGCCCGGTGCGCTCCGGCTTTGATCGGGCGCAGAACGTCGGCGGCTACTAGATAAGCAGCAAGCGCAGTCCAGCCTGCCGCGTGTGCCGCAGGAGGAATAGGGGGAGGAGGAGGAAGAAGGGCTGCCCCCGACAAGCCGTGCTATGGCCGTTTTCATGCTGAACGTCTGCAAGTTCAACTCGTGCGGCCTAAAGTTCCAGAGCCTGGGACACCTTATCCAGCACATCGAGGAGACGCACATCGGTAATCCGCGGCCCTCTCTCGTCGCTAATTAAACCGCGACACCTTTTTCTTCCTCTACTCCTCTTCGACGTAACGCCACAGGCAAACTCGAAGGTTATCAATTACTAGCACGGCGCCGGTGTCGTGCTCCTTTTCTCTCTCTTGCTTTTTCTCAAATTTCATCATCTTTTCATCGATGTCACGTCAATTTTTTTGCACAACCCGGATCAGCAAGCTCTAAAGAATCCGGAGCTGATCGTGTATTACTCCATTTCTTACATTATTATCAAGTGCTCCGAATTTTCCTGCGGCCGGTTTTCAGACTGTCTTTTCTTCTTATAGTCTGTTGAAAAACCAATTTCACAGATTATGTTTATTTCAGCCTATGCTTTGATTTTCAAACAGAGATAATTCGCATGAAAAAAAAAGATGAAGGTGAATAATTTTTAAAATAACATTGAAAATTCGATAATTGGAGAGAAGCTTCCACTCGACGTGTAAAAACGCACGTACGCAAAATCGCAGCCAGCAATAAAAGCAGAGAGTCAAGAATAGTCAAACTAAATAAAACGAAGTCCCGAGCGTCGCGGCTAATCGCGTGTGCGCTTGTCTTTGCAGACTATGATCCGCACGTGGTCGAGCGGACGGAGCAGCAGCAGCCGGCGTGCATACCGCTGAGTTACGTGCTGCGCTTCCTCGCGGTCGGCGGCCGGCAAAGCACAGCCGGCAGGCCTCCTGCAGCGCATCATCATCATCACAATTACTATCAGCATCGTCAGCATGAGGAGGAGGAGGAGCAGGAGGAGGAGCCGCTGCTGCCGCCGGGACGGCCAGTTAGCCGCTCGTCCGGCGGCTCGATGGGGGTCTCGCTCGCGGCGCGGCCCTGCAAGCAGAGCCTGACGCCGACAGGTAAAGCCCGCTCCTCGTCGCGGCGCTCGCGAGACGGGGAGAGGAGCCGCCGAGAGTCCGCTGAGCCGCGCGGCCGCCGAGCCGGGCTTGCTCTCGTCCTGCCTCGCGGACGCTATGACTGAGCGTCGACCGGCCGCGCGGCCGAGCCCCCCGATACGACACACACAACACCTACTACCGAACAGCCCGTGTTACATTGAGCACCTTGTAGGCAGCGAGGCGGACGAGCCCGACGATTTTGTTAGCGAACCCGACGACAGCAACGACTCATGGACTACCCTCGAGGAGTTCTCCGCCGACTTTATACTTAGATACGGCAGCAGGTACGCAGCCTCTGCTAGCCCCGATTATATACCCATCTCTCCAGCTCGGGCACGCTTCTTCGGCCTTTGCTTTCCATATTCTGAAAAATTTGCTTTTTAGGAGCGCCCATCAGAACGTTATGAACAGCAATCAAGCTAGCTGCAAAGACGACAAGCCCTTTGCCTGCCCCGTGCCCGGCTGTAAAAAACGGTACAAGAACGTCAACGGCATCAAGTACCATTCGAAAAATGGACACAAAAACGACGGCAGGTACGTCTGCGTCGATTAGCTGTACTTCGCGAGTTTTTTTTTCAAATAATTCATTCTTACTGACAATCGATCTGTTTCGTTAAAACAAGGGTAAGAAAGGCGTTCAAGTGCCTCTGCGGTAAAAGCTACAAATCGGTTTCCGGCCTAAAGAACCACACGATACAGCACAATAACAGCGCCTCCCTCAAGTTGGCCCAGCCAACAGCGAGACAGCAGCAGCAACAGCAACAGCAGACGGTGGTCGAGAGCATACTGGAGGAGCATCATCAGCAAATCTCGAGATCGAATCTGCCGCGGATCCCGAAAATCAAGGTGCCCGCTATACAGGACCACGGCTACATGAAGCAAGGGTCGCTGTACGTCGGCGAACAAGACGCCGAGTACGAGACGAGTGGCCTGGGCGTTCTAACTCCAGCGGCCTCGCCTCCCCTGGCTAGCCCGAGCAGGGAGCCGCAGTATCACTACAATCAGCACAAGTACATCGGCACCTCTACGGCAATAAATAATTCTAGTCAGACCCAGCTGGGTATTGCGAGGCAACAGTTCTGTGACAACTAGTCGCGTTGCTCTTATCTCACGTCTCTATCACGCCATGTTCCTCTTCTTCCTTCTATTTGCTCTCTTTGCAAGACTGAGCTTCCTCGGGCTTGGAGTCGAGTCGGCCACGCGAACGCTACTTACTCTATACTTTATCGGAAATGCCATTGAAACGAGCAATTATTCGATATTTTAAGCTGAACGCAAGAAGCTATGCCGACCAATCGGAGTCTCGAAATTTGCTGCTTTCCTAGCCACAACACAAATGAAACAAACAATATTCCGAACGTTGCAATGTCGATTATAAAAGTTTGTTAGCCAGTGCATTTTTCACACTGGCATGTTGTTGACTATTCTTAACCATTATTATTAATGTTAGATTCATCAAAGTTGAAATATATGTAGAGAAGATAATTTTATTATAAATAAAAATTTAAAAAAAACATTCAAGATCAATGTTGATGTTTCTTGTTTCACGCATTAGTTGATAAAGAAAAAGTGTTTTTGTTATGTTCTTGTTTCTTAATAAATTTATTGAGGATGGTGTATTTATATTTTCGTAATATCTTTTCTTTTTTTTAATATACATAAATATAATTTACTGCATGATTATAAAGGTTTGAAAACGGTATTCAAAGCATTTGTTAAAGACAAGTGGATTAAGAATAAAGAATAGGATAAAGACAAAAGGATGAAGTTTTTTTAAGAGTCAAGTGTAAGATGTACATCAAGGTTTTTTTTTAAATTTTCGCGACGTTTTAAAGAGAGTGAACCTAAAAATTTATATTTCGATTTAAAGGATAGTAATCATATCATATAATATATTAAAGTTGATGTTACTTTTAATCGCTTAAACATACTAATATCAATTTTAATAATTACAAGCATCGTTACGTCCTTAATAATCAGCCGAGTACAAACGTCACTTAATAACTCTTACAGCTTCAATGTATTATTTTATTTCACTTTTTATGCATATATCTATGCGTCTGTGTATGTGTGTGTATATATATACATATTAAAGTTCTGTATACCGTGTCTGAATCAATTTGTAATTTCGTTAACCGTCGAAATGCATATACATTGAAGCTTATTTTTGAGCAGTCATTCAACGCATTTGCACCTTTTTAATTCGTTCACGCATTCTCTCTATCGCACAGTCGTTCTCGCTAGGCAAGATTATTTCAATATTGCGATATACGTTAGAAAAATATGCTATGCCTAAAATAGGATAAAGGCCTGAAGGCAACCTCTCGTCGATATTACCGATTATAACCGGTGCGATTTTTTTTCCTTATTCTTTACTCTCGTTCTCGTTCACAGGCAAACTTTTTGTTTCTCTTTTTTTGACTTGGTTTTTACTTTTGTTCCTTATCAATTTTGCACTTTTTTTAAATTTAATTTTTCTATTGTTCTGGAGGCGCACAGAATTAAATAAATTGGTGGCATTAACAACATATAAATACATATTCAACACCAACGACAGATCTAAGTACTTCCTATAAAACATTAGATACTAAATTTATAAAATAACGAATCGCAAAAGAAAAAAAAACATAACGTGTTTGAGTAAAAATGAATATCTAGAACGTTTGGTTCAAGCGACGACTGCTAATAATTTCGAAATAATGGATTTGTATCAATTTTTAAAGTATAGGTGGTTGATAAAAATGGAAAGAAAAAAATATATATTTTTTATATATAGTTCAATTTATTTACAGGAAGACTTAGCCTGCCGTGCGCTTTACAATGAAAAGAAAAAGAAAAACAATAATGATTTACTTTGTATTACAGTTTAGTACAATAATTTGCGAAATACAAGGAATTTCGAGTGTTCATTAGAAATAGTAAAACGAATAAAATTTTTCATTTTATTTAAAACTTGATAACGTTTTTTCTAGATTAAAAACAAAAAATTTAGAATTTTTTTTCAAGTTTTTTTAATAACAAAAAAATGTTAAAAAATTGTCGAAATCGTAAAACTATTTAAAATGAACACTCGCCGATGGTAATAAACATATAGATATACTCGCTCGGAAAAACCAATGTTTTTCATTTGTACTAAAATTAAGAATCCGATCAGTGAAAAAGATGAATCGTTGGTTGCATTGTACGTGTTAAAAATGCGAACCTAAAATTTAAAAAAGCGGTAATGTATCGAACACCTTGTCTCCATTTAAGCTTAAAGATATAATCCGACGAGACAGACGTTTTCTTGGCTAGATTGGAGTCTGCGTCTCATTGCTACGATTTAACGACGATTCATATTTCTCAACCAATTCTTTCGGCGCTTTCGAAAATGGTTTTCTTCTAAACACAATAACAAGAAATTCAGCATCCGGTCTTCGTTTCTGTTGTCAATTTTCAAAGGCTCTCTTTCCAGACAAAAGAATAAACTTATTGGAGCATCGAGTGCAAACGTCGTCTCTTCTCTGTCGGGGCGGGCTGGCGCCACAAAGGTTCGCCTTTACACGTGTGCGAACACTAAAAAGTCCTTGGGCGCGTATCCCGTGCTGAGAGTCGCGAAACAACAAGTCTACGTTAGAGTATCATAGGTGCATTCGGCCCTCTTTGCCCTGGCAGATTTTTCCATTGAATTCGTTTTTCTCACACCTAATGCCCGGCCTCTAGATTTGTTTTTTTTTTCTACTAACCATTATTTAGATTCATTAATATGTACCTAAAAATTGCAGCACTGCGTCGCAACACCGGAACAGCTCACGCAGCATTATTTTTAATTATTTCATTTTATCTAATATAATAATTATATAACTCACAAAAAGGAAATAAAACAAGCGAAAAAATGAAGAATAAAGAGAAGAAAACGAGAAATACCGACACTCGACTTCAGTCGTCGCAACAACACGCAGTAATAATATATGTATATATTTTTATGTATAAGACACACACCGATCACCCATACGAGAAGATCGGAGAACGAGGAACGGACGTGCCATCGTCGGAAGGATCTGTCGTCGGATGCTTGTTAGCAGCAAAGAAAGTCACGCGGACGTATACGTGTAGCGTTTTTCTTCATATATTTTTTTCGTTTTTTATCTTTTAAAAATAACGATTTATAACGTAAATTTCAAACAGCATTTAATTGAGTAATAATGCTCGTTATATTCTCGTGAAATTGGACATAAACACACAGTACTACTTATATTCCATTGCATTATTTTATGAATCAATCAGCTAATATACTTAATAGTTACTAGACTAATCGCGTTAAACCTAGAATTGTGTGATCACCCATCAGTCATCATATCTAACATTCTTGCTTACGCCTTACTTCCTCTTTCTCGCAATTAATCATTAACACTGTGGAAAACAAAAAGCAATTACGAGTTTGTGAATTTGTTCTTTTCTCCTATTTTCAGTGTACAACGATGGACGTATCTTCGAATAACAAGAGATACACCGTTCCGTCGTCTTAAACTGACCGACTGCACCAGAAATTCATTCATTTACTTAAAATCTGAAAGATATTTCTTGCTCCCAAATTTTTCTCTTTTTTTTCGTTTAAGTAAATTAATGAACATTAGCATAATTATAATAAACCGTACTAATAATATTAAAATAGTCGTAGGCTGGCAGCAGTTAGTAACCAGATATTTTCTCACGTAAATCTCTCGCTAGATGACGATCGGACAATGGCACTAGCAACCAAATAGAATTTTTTTAAATCGTACGCATTTACACGCTTTCCATTTCTTTCTTTTCTGCTGAAACCAGTTTTCTATGTAATATTTACTTAAACTACGCCCGAAGCCCCGTTCCTCCCTTGTCATCGTTCGCTTGACAATTTTAATTTTCTTTTATTTATCGGTTAGTTTCACTCGCACTCATTTACACATTCTCGCTCTATCTATCTAACATAGGTCCATTTGCTTTGTTCCTTTGAAGTGCAATCAGCTGCCAGATAATTTATCTCGTTTTCTTCGTGTTTTTTTTTATATTTTGTTTATATAGTTATATAACCATTTTCCCAACGACTACACACTAGAATAGTTCAAATTTTTTGCACTTTTTCACCAACAACAACTGGATTATTACGCCGAATTTCTTGAGCGCCCATTTCTCTATAGTCGAACTTGCAGTCGTGCTTGTCACTGTACCGATGCACAGAGCAGAAGAGTCCGCCACATCGGCACTCAAAGCCTGAAAAAACAACGGAAAAAAGAAAAATTGGTATTTTTCACAAACAAATGATTATTTGGCTTATTAACTGCGATTGTATGATTATCAAGTACCTGTTAAGCCCACTTTCTTGCGACACATAGCGCAACGATTTTTCTTCTTTTTGGAGTCCTTATCAGTCTCTTTTCCATCAAAGCTCTCATCCACACTCCCACTGCTAACCGAGCTTCCTGCAGCTCCACTGCTGTTTCCTGCATCGCTCTCTTGTTCATCCCTGCTTATCTATAATTGAAAAATTGACCATATTTTAACAACTATATATTATATTAAATTTTAAAATAAACATGTGTTTCAAGGTAGTGAGGTTAAATTTCTGTTTAAACTTGAATCTTTGCAAACCAACCATTATGAACTTGAAAAGTATTACTTTTTTTTTCAATTGCCTTTAAGCTATAAATCATTTTGATGGTTAACACAGAGATAATTTAGAAATGAAAAAATGGTTGTTTACTGTAACATATTAATTTGGACAGGTGACATTAGGAAAAGACAATTTAGCTTGTTGCTATGGAAACTGAAATCTTGCAAGAAAATAAAAGTAATGCAAATCTACTGGCACTGTAAATTGATCAATCGTCAAATGAAAAGTTAAAAAAGATAAAAATAAGAAGATGAGTGCACGGTTAATAGGTTTGAGGGTGATTTTTGATGAAAACTTACTTCTTTTGAACTGGAAAGGTCTGTCGTTGGCTGGGGTATAGAGGGTAGGGTCGGCTGCTGTGCAGTCGTGCCCGTTGAGGCAGGACTGCCAAAGGTGCTTTGCAGCGCGCTAGCATTGCCGGAGGCAGTCTGGGACGTCGGCACGGACGGGGCCGACACTGGTGGCTGCTGCTTCTTCTTAAGATTTTCCTTGTAACAGAGGGAGCAGAGGCCGTCGGTGGCTGGCGAACCGTAGAAGCCACAGCCGCTTCTGCACAGGGCTTGCATGGGATTTGACTCTCGCTCCATTTTTATTATTTTTTTTTATATCTACTTTCGTCTGTTGATCGCCTTTTGTCCACTCGAATGTTTTTTTCTATATATATTTTTTGTCGAGATGGATGCGAATATAGCCTGCTGGCTGCAGCTAAGACGTGGGCCTCGATATTTTAACTAATTTACTCGAATATCCCACTAGTTCTGCTGCCGGGAGCTGCGACTGATGCTGCTGAGCTCGGAGGCTTGCCTTGGCTAATAATTCGTGGCAGGCCTGACCGCGGCGCAGCCTTCGAGCTGGCTGTTTTCTGGCCCTGCCTGGTCGTCACCACGTATTTATCTGGAACATCAACGAAAACAGAAAAATTAACGATTGAGCATATCCACAAATGCATCATAAATTTTGAAACGACGCAAGAGTAGGGGGAAAAAAAATGATGAAACTATGTAGTGGAGAAAGCTGGACGTTGGCATAAAATGCGGAGGGGGAGTGGGATAGGACAGAAGGGAGTCGGATTCGCGGAGGAAGCAGGGAGGCAGCAGGTAGCAGCGCGCAGCAGCTGCACATGCATAAGACCGACCTGTCGGCGGGCGCACCAGGAAAGCGAGGCTTCGCGCTTAACGGAGCGCTGCGATCACGTAGTTCCTGGCACGTCATCGTGTCTCTTTTCCCACTGAGAAAGAGAGCCCAGCCGGACAGATTATTACTCGTCGGAGAATACACACCCAAAGTAGTCGGTCGAGAATCAGGAGGAGCGGGAGAGGAAGAGAGAACGAGAGAGAGAGGGAGAGCATGGGGCAAGAACGTTCTAAAAAGCAAGACGAGAACGAACGGACAGAGTGATTTGGTATACGCGTAAGCGGGCAGGGGCGAGAGAGCGAGAAAGAAAGAGACGGCCTGACTATGCAGAGCGTGGAAGTAACGAGCGTGAGAGAGAAGGAAGCAGATGAATAGAGAGAGAGAGAGAGCGCGCGCGAGAAAGAAAGAGAGAGAGAAGGAGGGAGGGATAAGAGAGAGACGCACAGCACAGACACGGCACTGACGCGCACTACAAGCCACGACATGCACACACGTACACACATACACGTACACGCATAGACAGAGAAAGAGAGAGCGAGAGCTGTGGCGAGCGCACACGTATAGATGGCGAAGGGAGAGCGCACTGGCTCGGGCTTGGAAGTCGGCTCGTCCTAAGGAAGGGCGCAGAGAAACGGAGCAACGAGAGAGGACTCCGCTCTCCTGGGCTCACTACTCGCACTCCCTCGCGCAGGGGAAAAACTCGCTAGACAATAGGAGCACGCAGCACTCACTGGGTAGCAGCAGCAGTAGGGCTGGCAGTTTCTCCTCGTTCTCCTTGTCGATGTGTCGCAAGAGTAGCAGCAGCAGCAGCAGTAGCGCTCGAGGCACAACATGGAGTAAACCTGCTGGCACTGGCAATGTCCGACGGGCATTTAAAAGCAGCCGTAATGCAGCTGCTGCTATATCCTATACACGGCTCTTGCTCTGCCGCTGCTGCTGCGTTGCTCGCGCTCCCGACAAAGCCAACACGAGCACACGGATCGCGAGAGAGAGAGAGAGCGAGAAAACACAAACGACGACACACCTCGCGGGAGTTCCGAGAGTCGCGAAGAGCGAGGCTGCTGCTGCTGCCTGGGCCAGCGCCACCGCCGCCACTCCAGCTGCGTTGCTCTCTCGCTATCTCTTTCTCTATCTGTCTGTCTGTCTGTCTCTCTCCCACACCCACTCACAGGCGCACATACACGCGCAAACACACAAGCACACACACACACAGAAGCAGCTCTCGCTCAGACGCTCACTCTCTCCCTTGCTCTCTTTCTTTCTCTCTCGTTCTCCTCTTTATCGGAGCAGCGAGAGGGGCTCTACCTCTAGTGTCCAGCTTGCGTCTGCGCTCCGCACGGGACAGAGCGAGAGAGAGCGAGGCAGCAGTTTGTTCCTCGTCGGCGCACGATAAGACACAAGGCCCGCGAGGAGAGTGTGCTCAGCAAAGTACGTGGAGCAGCAGCAGCAGCGGCAGTGGTGACGACGTCAACGAGCAGCTCTCTCGCTCGTGCTCTCCGCACCACCTCCTCCGGCCACCGCCGTCTCTCGACGAGCGCGTCGTCTCGCAAGAGACTGCACAGGAACGACTACTGCCGCTCGCTCGCTAGCTCTGGCTCTCTCGCTCGTGCTCCGCTCTCTCTTCCGCGAGAGTGCGCGACAGACTCGCACGGCCTCCTCTTCGCGGCGAGCGAGCTGCACTATTCGCCGAGGCGTCCCCGAGCCCCCTAGAGGCGCCCACCAACGGACCCGCTGCCTCCTTCCCTGCCCATCCTTGCTCGGGGACGACGTAGCTGGCGTCTGCCCAGTCAGGGACCGAGTGCCCCGGGCACCTGAGCTACTAGCTACGCCGCTGGCCCTGGCGGGCATGCCGGGTGGGAACACGCGCTCTCTGGCTCCGCTGCTGCTTATTGCTCCGGTCGCTCTCTCCCCACCTCGGCGTTGCCCAGCCCTCCTCCTCCTCCTCCTCGCGAAACCGAGCGTGCTGCTGGCGCTGTGTACTGGCTTCGCTCTCTCTCTCTCTGCACTCCGTTCTCTCTGCGCGTCGAGCTTTTTGTCTTTCTTTCGTTCTTTTTCTTCCCTTCCGTTCTTGTACTTATACGGCAAACAAGCGGCCCTCGACTTCCGCACCGCCCAGCCGGCCAGGGGAATCCTCGAGCCGATCTACAGCAGTACGCAGAGACTGAGTCAGGTCAGGCCTGAGAGATGGGGGAGAGAGGCCGAGAAAGCGAGAATGAGTAAACGGTAGAGCGAGGCCCCGCAGGACATGGCAGCAAGAGCTGCGAACCGTACGGCTCCGCTGCTGATTCTCCAGCGCGCTAGCTTATCGCGAAGAGAGTTGGAACGGGCACGGTTGTAGAACACACGCCTGTGCGGTATACTCGTCATTGTCATCACCTGGCCTACAAAGCCGAGGATTTCGTTGACTTACGTAAACAAAACATCTCGAGCAGGCCAAACGACATTCTGAGAAAGTCTCTCGAGAAAACGCTACGTTAAACGGCAAAAATCGCAATTGCGAATATTCGGTTTTTTCCTCTTGACGCCCGCCCGCGCAGGCGGTGGGGATGGGTGAGAGAGAGAGACAAGCTCAACAGCTTAAAGCTAGCCTAATCGTATTAGGAGGAGGCACGTAGGCGCGAGAGAGAGAGAGAGAGCGCGCCGGAGTTGCCAAGAGTTTGCGACTACTCATTTCGTGCCTTTCCCTTTAAACCTCCCGTCAAAAGCTGCGTGCGCGTATTGCTCCGCTATTGCCGCCGCGCGGACAACGCGCGTTTAATCGGAAGAACGGGAGACACTCGTACTTGTGTACCTCCCCTTTAACTCGTGCAGCAGCCACTATGCGCTTCCTGTTGGGCGGGCGAAATAAAACATCGTCTCGTTGTTATTGTTGTCGTGTGTCTGGGCATGGAGTGTAAGACCGTATGGAAGGAGAGAGCCTACTGACTGGTGCACCTGCGTTTAAGCAGTCGGAGCACTTGTCCCCCGGCTCATGCAGTCGGTCTACTGCTCCGCTAGACCAGCGGGTACTCGAGTTCCCGTTGTAGCTGCAGCTGGCTTACGTAACTCCCCGGGAGACTCGTCGCTCTGTCATCGATGCCCGCGCTCGGCGACTCTCCGCTCGTCGACGCTATAGTACCAGTAGCACAGCAGTAGACCACCGGACCGGGAAACAACGGCTCATCCGCGGGCTCTCCGCTCAGCTGTGCCAAGCTACAGAGGCTGAATTGCGTTGACGCGAGAGCCCAGGCAGCAAGGATGCTGCTCAACTCCGACCTAGCCGCGGCTGATATAGAAAGGTGCGGGTGACGAGGTGGCGGCCGGGGTGGAGGGGGAGCAGCTCGAGGTTAATCGTGGGCACGCGCGCTAGTGTCTGTGTGAGCGCGCGTGCAAAAAGTGAAAAGCGGAGGCGCGCGCGGCCTTGATTCCGTCCGGAGGTGTTCGGCCTTCCATGTCGCGAAGACGCTCCGCTGACGGGGCGTCCCCGGTCGATCCACCCTGGCGGAGCAGCGGCAGGCGAGAGCTGCCGCTTCTTTTGGTGCGTGCCGGGGCACCTCGTCGCGCGAGCTACGGCCCTGGCTCAGAGGGCGCCAGGCGCGCCTGCTGCTTGCGACTCCTCTTCGGCCGCCCCGCGGCTATATAGCCGCGCGCACACGTATTTCACGATACAGAGAGCCCTCCTCGCGCGCGCTATGCGCCCCGCGCCACCGCCGTTGCAACGACGACGATTGCATTGTGCAGCACAGCGAACAGCATATGCCATATAGCTATACGACAACGCGGGGAGAACGCGTAACGCGAGAGAGTGATCGCTCCGTGGCGGTCGTCGCGTGAGTTTCTGCCTGGCCTGACACACTGGCCATTGTCTGACTCCTGCTTCGCCGCCGTCTCCGCCTTCACCTACACTCCTACTCCGCTTATACTCTTCCTACCTCTTCGTATATCTCTCTTCTAGGCCTCGATTCCCTCGCTCATTTTCTTACGATGTCGCCGACGAAATTGCAACAGACGGCAGGGCACGATGCCGGACGCGCTTC
Organism: Anagyrus pseudococci; assembly: GCA_030522585.1. NCBI lineage: Eukaryota > Metazoa > Arthropoda > Insecta > Hymenoptera > Encyrtidae > Anagyrus > Anagyrus pseudococci. The sequence continues at coordinate 25,944 of JAPYYQ010001884.1, forward strand.
GGCAATGTCGGGGAACACTACTGAATTTTCAGCTCTTCCCTTGTTCTCTATATACCCGCATTATTATACGACCACTGGAGATATATTCGAGTGCGCTGGTGATATATCGCTTAACTACTCTCCATAACACGTTATTAAAGTAAACAACCTAAACTTTTCTACTATTATTACTTTTATTATTCCGATAGTACTGTTTCATGCACGGAGAGACCAGATCCATAAAAATTATCGTTGTTTTAACGGTAATCGGGGACTGATTCGCTCCCTACCATATTTTTTATATTTGATTAAAGAAAC
>JAPYYQ010001885.1:0-26218 GCA_030522585.1 Anagyrus pseudococci
ATAGTTTGGCTCCGATATATCAAAGGTATCGATAGAAATGCTTTTAATATTTATCGATTACTAACATCGATAGTTTTTAAATTATCGCCCACCTCTAGCTTCTCGAGAGAAACAATGCCAATGCGCTTCTGGTCAGCCGAGCTCGCGCGCTCCAAGTTTGAGACGAAAGCCAAACATCGGATCGGAGTCGTACTGGCATCCTATTTTCGAGTTATATGCAGGCCCCCACCCCCGCTACCGACACTCCCGTGCGTGCGACGACTCCGTTTCCCGTGTTGTGGTGTTGTGAGACACAGAGACTAGCTCTGTCTTTTTCTTCTCTCTCTCTCTCTCTCTCTCTCTCTCTCTCTCTCTCTCTCTCTCTCTCTCTCCAACTTGCCGACGCGCTCACACACACGCACAACTTCTCGTTTCTCTCTCTCTCTCTTTCGGAGCATACGAACTTTCGAATTTCTAGGTTAAGTTCAATTAAATCGACGTTTTCGAAGCAGCAAGAACTCGAGCCGGTCTTACTCTGGAGGAATCGCGTTACAGGGAGGCGAATCCGGGAGTGAGCAAGGGTAACGCGACCGCGAGTCCGAGCCAGCAGTCGAAATTTGAGTTTACGTCGCCACGGGAAAATGGCGCGTTCGAGGAGATAGTAATGGCGCTAATGTTCCTTCCTCGCTTTCGGCACGCTCCGAAGGTTTTTCCAATTTTTATTTGAACGGGACTCCTGGCCCGAGAGGATGACGCGTCGTGCGTGCTTCCAGTCGTCGTGATGGCATGTGGATACCCTGCTAGAATTCGGCTTGGTGCGCAATCGATGTTCCGACAGACGAGCGTGTCGAGTTTGAATTTTTGAATTTTTAAATCTGAAAGAGCTCTCTCTGCACTTTGTTCCTCAAAATACTTCGGCCTTTTCGAATTTCTGCCTACGCGCTCCGTATGGCTGAGTCGGTCGAAAATTGAGTTTCCACCGTGATTCGAAATTTTTGCGACTGAATAATCAATCGTTTGGAATTAAAACGTAAACATTTTGCCATCTTAATTATCTTGAATAAATTGAACAACTATTTAAGTTAGTTTTGTAGTATAACACTTTTTCTTAATTTTTCAGATTTTCCAGTGACATAACACATTCACAATGTCTGTGAACAAAAATCAAGTTGCCCAAGCTCTTATGGAGCCTGTGGTGACTTTGGCTTCCCAGTTATCGGACAATGATTTGACTACTTTAGCTTTGACTCATGGTGCAGAGCAGTACGGATCGAGTGACTTTGAAACACTTGCCAATATAGAAGCAGAACTGGAAAGTATGAATGCCGAAGAAGTCATGGCAACAGAAGAAAATCAGGCTCCAACTGAAGATCAGACGATTCCAGATTCAGTTGAGCAGGATGTTGAGATGGCTGAGGTACCACAAGAACCACAAACTGAACAAATTATTTTTACCACTGCTACAAATCAAAACAGTCAAAATATAATTTTGCAAACGCAACCAAAATTGCAAAGGGTAATTTCTTCAACTTCAACTGTTCCAGTATGTTCATTTTTTGAATATAAGAAATACTGGTGAATTGTTAAACTTAATAAATTAAATTAAATTTTTTTTTCACTATAGATAAAACCAAATGTTAGCCAAGCAACTCAAAATCAATCCATAATGCTTGTTGCTCCAAATTCGAGTGGAGGTGCAGGACAAATTTTAAAAATTTCATCAGCCTCGCCATCACAATTGCATACAATAGCATCAAATTTTATAGCAGGAAAGTCTCAAGATGGTAGCTTAATACAAATTAAATCTGCACCCAGTAATAAGCAAATTATTGCAAAAACAGCTGGAAGCAGTTTGGGAGGAAATGTACAAACTTTAAAAACTGTTCAAACAGGAAAAAGAAATGCTCAAAATATTCAACAGAATAAAAATGTAAGTTAAAATTTTCTCATGATAATGTTGTTATAATTATTTTGTATTTATTATAATATATCTTATTTATTATAGGTATATACAAAAATGATCTTAACTAATACTCAACCACAAAGTGGGCAACAAATTTTTATTGCTTCATCACCTACTGACAGTACACAGGGACAAACTATTAAATTAATAAGTAGTAGTCCGTCAAATATAAATATGACAGGTAGTCCAACAAGGACAATATCTTTTGCTCAAGCTCAACAAATGGGTCTTTTTCCAACTGGCAAAGTGCAACAAATTTTACCTTCATCAGCACAAAAACAGACGGTAAGTTTTTCAATTTAGACACATGTAAGTAATATTATTATGATCTAAATTTTGTAACATACATTTTGTAGGGAATAATTGTCAATAAATTGGCTCAATCAACATCAGCTCAACCAGCAAAGTTGACAATAGTACCAAGTGGAGCAGTTAAATCACCTACAAAAATATTACCAGCACCTACAACATCAGGATCTGCAAAATCAGGAATGGGACAGAATAAAATTATTCAACCTAATACACAAAAAGTTATTATTAGACAGGTAAAATTTAAAGAAATTTCTTTATAACTCTGGAATAACCATATTTTAAAATAATTGTTTACTTGCAGAGTACTGTAAAATCAGGGATGGTTCCCAATAACAATTCCATCATAAGGATACCGGCAAATCAATCTATAAATGCTAATCAAGTATGTATTACAGTTTTTACTTCGTTGATTTAATGCATTCGTTAGTATGAATACTAATCATATTGTTATTTTTAGGTACAATATGTTCGATTAGTTAGCACACCATCTTCAGGAACTAATAATGTAATGACAGTTGGCAAAACAAAAACACCAGCAACTCTTCAGACAGTTCAAGTTCCTCAAAAAATTGGTGGGCAACAACAAATTGTTAAGGTTTGTTAAAAATTCTAATAAATTATTTACTTTTTAAAAAATTAGAATAAATTATTATATATTTTAAATTTCAGGTGGTTCCATTAAATGCATCTGGTAATCAAACATTAAGAACTGTTGCTCCAAAAACAGCAATAGCTGGTAGTAGCCAACGAATAATTATTCCAGCATCTACAACTGTAGGAGCATCAGGAAAAACTAGCACAGTTACCCTTCCTGCCTCAGCCTTAAGTCAACTTGCATCTGGTCAAGCTGTATTGTCCACTAATTCCAATGTTGGCAATATAGTAGTTCTTCCAGCTCAGATTCTTCAACAAGTAAGTAATTATTATTTTTTAAAAGTGTAAAAAATACAGTAAATTCTGAAATGCATTAAATTTTTTTTAAAATTTAATTAATAAAAACAAATTTAAAATAGTAACTACAGAGTTAATAAAAAATATTAATATTATTTATTTGTTTATTTAAGCAGACAGAAGAAATTAAGCCGAAGTCTCAACAATTAACGCCGACATTATTAAATAGTTCGCACGGATCGCAAGGTTCCATAGGAAATTCGTCGAGTGGTTCGTTGTCAGATTCAAAAACGTCGAGATCATTTAACAATACAGAGGCTAATGGTATTAGACCTCGAAAACCGTGCAACTGTACAAAGTCACAGTGCCTGAAATTGTAAGTAAAAATTTTAAATCTAAATAAGAAAAATAAATTAAACGTATTGCCATTATTATTCTTCTTTAAAACGATCGTAGTTTTTCGTAAAGAATTTACCGAAAAAAGAAATCAGCTGATACGTAGCTTTCATTTGTTTTTATTCCATTTAAAAAAAATGACTGTCTCAATATTCTCCATTAAGTTGATGTAAAGAATCGCAGAACACGTTCATTCTATTACATCGCGTTCTATCGAAAACGTGGGTTTTTGTGCTACTAAAAGTTTGTGAATTTATAAATATTTTATAAAATGTATGCGTGCAGATATTGCGACTGCTTCGCCAACGGGGAATTTTGTCATATGTGCAATTGCAACAACTGCTCGAATAACCTTGGCAACGAGGAGGAACGACAGCGAGCGATTAAATCGTGCCTGGAACGCAATCCCAACGCCTTTCGGCCGAAGATTGGCAAGGGCCGGGATACCGGAGAAGACATCCGAAGGCACAACAAGGGTTGCAACTGCAAGCGTAGCGGTTGCTTAAAAAATTACTGCGAATGCTACGAGGTGAGTCGTTATTCGTATTTGAAACACGATTCTCTACCAAAATAAACGGTTTTTAAATTACTCAACGTTTACTTTTTAGTTCAGTATAACTGACTAAATAATTTATTTGTTTAAAAAATTTTAAGTTTATTTAATATAAACGTTCAATTTTTAGGCAAAAATACCATGTTCTGAAAACTGTAAATGTATCGGTTGTCGAAATGTGGAAGAGCCGGCGGTGCACAAAAAGTCACTAAAAGATCTTGCCGAAGCCGTTGAAGTTAGGACTGCCCAACTATCGTTAAGCAAAGCGAAAATGCAGCAAGTAAGCGATACGACTTTTAGGCCTCCAGCTGTATCGAATACCGGTGCCAGGTACTTAAGCATACATCTTTTAAAAATTTTTTAAACACGAAAATTTTTTAAATTAAATTTTTTTTTCATTTTAGGCAACCATTTAATTTTTTAACTGACAAAGTAGTAGAGATGACATGCCAATGCTTAATGGCTCAAGCAGAAGAATCTGAGAGAAATATGTGTGACGAGGAAACGTCGCAAAAATTAATTATAGAGGAATTTGGACGTTGTTTAAAAGAAATAATTGAGTCTGCTCACAAAGCAGAAGCTACAACATAGCAAATGCAATTCATCAATTATAATAATGTTAATTCACTTCAATGTTTTTAAAGTTAATCAAATGATTGAAAAGTTTTTATTTAAACATTTGAATAACATAAAGTAAAAAGAGGTAGTTAAAAAACTATTTTGTAATATACCAAAGATGGTACATTGGATCCATTATAAATTAAAATGACGTTTAATGATCTTTAACATTGTATAGGGGTGAAGTCACGGTGATGACTGAATTGTTAATAAGGTGTATTTTTCATTATCACAGTCTATTTATACATTTTTAAGGTTTCTAGATATAACAGTTTGTATTTAATAAAATAGGAAATTGGATTATTTAATAAGTATGAATTCTTTTAAAATTTCATTGTAACTAAGAACATTCTGTTTCTTGACCGGTGTATTATTTACAGTATATATTTTCACCATTGAAATGAATTAACTTCATATTTAAATATAAATAGTCTTAATAAGTTTATTATAAAAATCAGATTAAATGTATACAATCTGATTAAGATAGAACAATTTGTACAAAAGTTGAATATATAAAAAAATGTTACTTATCTTTATGATGATATAAAATTTATTATTTCAGCAGAGATTGTAGATTATATGTATTTAAAAGAATCGAAAATATTTTAACAGAATCAAAATTTCAATGTTATATTGAAAAATAATCTAATGACCATTAAGTTACTGATTATTTTCAAAAATCATGAATTTGTAATTAATACAAATCTTTGTTTATGAAATAAATGTTTATATTCTTGAAATATAAAAAAGTTAAATATGCTAGAAAAATTTTTAATATTGATTGAGGCAAAAATTAAAGTGATAAAGTGAACATAAAATGAAAATTAATTATAGTCACAAAAACTTAAATAAAAACATTTCTGTTTTCCTGTAGATGAAGTAAATTAAAAATTTTTAATTGCTAAAACTGCTGCTAATGCATTTCTATTCTTAATAATTATTCTTTTTAGTCTAAAATGGTTCGCTTGTAGATGTGTCTTACATGAAAAATTAAAATGTGTATACTTTGAAGTAATTGAACATCACAATTCAACTAGTTTATCAAGAAAACTGCACAGAAAATGTATAGAAATTGAAATGTGTGAAAAATTTTATATGCTTATTGCAAAATCTGTAGAAAAAATATTTTTAAATGTCATGCTAATACAAGTACATTTAGTGAGTTGAATTATTGTAAATTACAATCTAGAGTAGTAACTAATCACTAATTAAAACAATTAGGATCAACATAATTTATATACAATGTATTATATGTTGTGTTCAGTACATTCTAATATAAATTTTCAAATGTATATATAAAAAATAAACATTGGGCTTATATGAAAATAATTAAAATTGTTACAGGTACTTTACATATATTTAACAAGGTTTTTTTTATACAGAATAATTTTAAAATTTAACAATTTTTTTTGTTGGCTTATTTTCTGGCTTACTCGCCTTTACTTCTGTATCTAATTGCTCCAAATTATCATCATTTATTGTATCTAATGTAATAGTCGTTTCCTCTTTTTCTTTGACCAAATCTGGACAATCTTTTTTTAAATGTGTTACGTCTCCACAAATCTTGCAACATCCTCCATCAGGATATAATCCCTTTGGATTATCACGACACTGTTTGGCAATATGCCCTTGTTCTCGACATATGAAACACTTTGCATATCTATAATCATCGGATTTAGAAACTTTACATTCAAAATGAGTATGTTCAGTTGAACCACATTTAAAACAAATTCCAGTTCCCACTTCTTCTTTTTCAAGGTCTGGACAATCAGATAAGTTGTGACCCGCTTTTCTGCAATGGAAGCAGACTTGTTTTCTTATGCGTGCTAATGCTTTTTCACATTTTCTTCTCTCCAATTTCATTGCTGCATCTATTTCTTTTTTTGGTATACCTAAAAAAGTTTACAATGTAGAATAAAAAATAAAGTATGTGTATGTGATACAGAAAGAAGTGAATCATTTACCTTTTAAAATCATTTCTTTCCTAAGCTCTTTTAATCTTTCAGCATCTTCTTTCCTGACAGGAAATCCATCATATTTTACAATTTCAACATCCATACCATTAATTGTAACTTTCATAGATGGATCTTCTGATTTTCGAGGTCTATGTTGATCATTATCTCTAATTTTAGCAGTTTTTTTTTGATATTTTTTTGGTACATTATCCCCAAACCTTTTCCAGTTTTTAAAATCAAAGTCTGATAACCATCCTTTAGGTTTATTAGCTAAATTATCCCGATTATTGAATCCTTTTTTTGAATCATCAGCATTTTCATTATTATTTTCTGCAAATTTTTTTTTTTTACCAAAATTCAAAGAGCAATTCCAATCATCTCCTTTAACATTAAAAGCATCTGACTTTGCATTTTCTACTTTTTGGTTTTGTTTCTTTTGATTACGCTTCTGTCGTTTACTTAATTTATTTGTTTCTACATTATCTTCCTTTGTACTTTCTGATTCATTTGCAGCTTTCTCTTTCTTTTTAAGTTTTTTAGATTGTTTGTTATTCTCATTTTCAATAGATTTCCTCTTTTTATCTTTAAACTGATTTGATTTATCATCTTCAGTTCCATTACATACTGTATCTTGTTTCTTTTGTTTTAAATTACTTGAAGAGTCATTAATATCTTCAGGTTTCTGTTTCTGTTTCTTTTTATGGGTGATTGTTAAATTGTTTTCTTCGGTATGAACAGGTACTTCATTTTCTTGTTTGTTTTTCTTTTTTTTAATTTTTACTTCCTTATTATCAGCAGAATCCACATTTTTACTCACATCAACATCTGTCTTTTCAAAAGCCTTTTTCAATTTTTTATCTTGTCCTTTTTCTTTCTTTTTTACTTTACCACTTTTGACACTTTCTTTATCTTTTGAATTTTCAAATTCTGCCCAATCAGTGTTCACTTGACCGATACTTTTGGAGTAGTAAGGATCATCCTTTTCTTTCAACAACTGTTTTGCCGACTTTGTTTTTGTCTGACTTTCCTTTTCTTTTTCTCTTGACAAAGCATCTTCCAGCTGTTGTTTCATTACATGCCATGGCGTTGGTTCGTCTGGTAACCTTTCGTTCGACGATTTCGAGCCTTTTGCTCTTGCAAAGCGTGTCATTTTATATACAAATAACTAAAAGTTAAAAATTCCATAATGTTTTACCGTTAAATACACATAATTTAATTTTTTTAATAAATACACGTACATGAAAATAAATCTACACAATAAATTATTTGACAAGTAAAAACACTTTTGACTTACCTTTTAAAATTTTACAAAATATCATCAATTGTATGTAAATTATGCACCTAATCGCTTTTTTCAAGATACAAAAATGTAAATCGAACGCCAACGTAAACATAACCTTTTGAAACAACCATGCGGTTTCAACTACCCACGTGACATGCAGCTTTGCAACGATTGGCTAAGCTCCGTTTTCCTTCGTTGTCCTTGTCGCACTCATAAAGTTGAGATCTTTACCTTTACCTGATTTTTATTACCTTTCATCGATAATAAAATATTTATCAACGGAGCTCTCGAAGAGGGAAAATTGAAAATAAGTAATACACGCATAAACATCTTATAACATCAAACGTCTCATCGACATTATTATTTACATTAAAATAATTGTATTTTCATTTTATTTATACACAAGTAACCAACAATTTAACGAATTTCTTTTACTAATTTACATAAACTCTCAGACAATGACGGTTTGTTAACACTGAAAGTTATGAGCAATATGTCAAACCGCCAGCAATAGTCAAAATTCACTATTTAAAAACGTTCAGTAATTTCCTAAAATTCCCCCTCCTTCCTTTTCCCAGAAAAATCCCAAAACAAACTAGCTTCCGCGTAAGCGCCGGGATCATCGGAATCAAGCCTTCTTGCAACAACATTGTTTGCAGGGCCACTCGACGACTCCGCGTTCCGGCAGCAGTTCCTCCTCGACAGTGTCAGCGAGTGGCCTACCGCGGGTCTCGGGCAAGGAGAGACAAGCTACACCCGCGACGAGGACGAGCAGGCCGCAGAAGGTACTGGGACCCCACCAGGCTAGCTTGCCTAGGCCCATGACGCTGTAAGGTGCGATGATGCTGCCGACTTGGGCCATTGCCGAATTCACTCCCAGGGCTGAGTTACGTGACACCTGTGTACGCATACGAGAGCATATGGTTATGACGGAATCGCAAATCGAAATGAGTCGGGGAGAGTGTACATACCGTTGGGAAAAATTCCGAGGTGTAGAATATGGTGATACCGTAAGCCGAGGACAAGGCGAACCTGCTGACCAAAGTAGCGGCCATGATGAGTGCGTCGATGTAGCCTAGGGTTTGCATGAGCGACGTGCAGCCAATGCCGAAGATGACGAATAACAATATGCCGGAGATGAAGTAGAAGATGGTACAGGCACTACGACGGCCTATCCTCATCAGCACCAACGACGGCACCAGGTAAGACGGGATTTCCGTTGCCCCCTGCAGCACCGCGAAAACGTAGTAGTCCGCTGAGATGTTGTCGACGTTCAGTGCTACGATTAACCAAAAAAAAAAAAATCATAAGAAATTAAAAATTCCATTTTATCTTCAGTTTGCGCTTCACCGCCTTACCAAGGACGTAGTAGGTCAACGAGGCGGTCATCCACGTGAAGCAGGCGATCAACAACCGTAGACTCAGCTCGCTACTGCTGAAAATCGACTGGAGTCCGCGCATTTGGTCCGACCATAGGCTGCTCCGCTTTTCGTCCTTTATCGAACAGCTACGCTCCAGATTCAAGGACTCGAGGGTGAACGAGTTGCTCGGATTGTTGGCGATGGGCCCGTAGAACCTCTCCAGCACCTTGTGAGCCTCTTTCCGTCTTCCTTGGGAGATCAACCACCGAGGAGATTCCGGCATGAACCTGTGTGGGTTTAATCAAGTGCAACACATAAAGTAAGTGTTAATCGATAAGAGCAATAAGATTATTTAAAAATTGATTAAAATAAATTTCTGTTACGGTGCGCTACTAACGCGATTGCATATACCGTATTTTCAGTCGAGCCACGGTATAACGCGCTGTGCATATTGTACGCCCGCGTGCGAGTGTCCGATACCGCTCGGGCATTATTATATCACGCGAATTCTCATTCTGCATGCAAGCTCCGCGAGCTGGAATAAAGGACTCTCTCGCTCTCTTTGGCGCGTGCGGGCCGCACACGCGCGCGCGCGGCTCGAAAATTGTACGTCGAGAAGTATGGTCGTTGTCGTCGCAGTCATCGGGCCCGCGAACCAAAAGAGAAAAAGCCCATACGTAAAGAAAGGTAGCCAGTAGTCGGGGAGGTGGGGTTGAGGGGGAAGGGGGGGGGGAAAGAAAGAGGCTCTCGGAGAAAGAGATCGGAAAGCGAGAAAAAAGCTGCGCCCCGGCGAAAATAGTTTAACGAGTGCAAAAGTAGTCGAGAGAGAGGGAGGGAGCCGCGTATGTCTGCGGAGCCGCCGCCGTCGGCATCATAATAGAGTAGACACCGCTGGCCGATAAGCGCCTCGGGGCTCGCTGCACGCGCGCGGCTCCGAGTAGCCGATGAGCGCCGGCTTCTTGTAAGAAGCTCGAGATGTGTGGACTAGTAGCGTGAAAGCACTGTCCTAAGGCCCCGGGCGATTCTCTCTCGTTCCCTCTCTCTCTCTCTCTCTCTCTCTCTCTCTCTTTCTGAGTCGGTCGAGAGAGAGAAGTTGGCACCTACCACGAGAACAAAAGGAGCAGCAGTGCGGGCAGCGAGGTGGCGAGTTGTACCTGTCTCCAGTCATTGGCGAGCCACGCCACGCCCGCGACGAAGATCGGTCCGCTGGCGAAGCCGCAATTGTAAGCCACGACCATCCACTGCCTATGCGTGCCAGACACTTCTGTCACTGCGGACACACGGCGCCGACAATAATGAGAAATTACACACGAGCCGCCTCCCCTCTCGCGCGAGCGCGAAGCGCCTCTCTATACCCTCCTCCCTTCTTTATCTCTCCCCCCGCCGTCGCCCCGTATACCTGTCTAGCCGGACCGTCCGGCTTTTGTGAAGAAGAGAGAGTATAAGAGAGCCCGCAGCTAGGGCCCGGCGCACAACAAAAGCTCTCTCGGCAAAGCCAAAATTATCGCCTATGCCTTTGCCTCGGCAATAAAAATAATTAAAACACACACACACACGCTCTGCCGACTACTGCTCCCCCCCCCCCAACCCATCAGCCCTCCCTCCCTTAAAGCTTTGATAATAACCGCTCGACTCGCTGGCTCGTGGGCCCTTCTCTACTTTTGTCGGCCGGGCGCGTGTGTGTGTTTTCGTAACTGCCCTCGGCCACCTTCTTTTTTTTTTTTTTTTGTTAGCACGGCCCACCCTTATTGCTCTCGCAGGCCATTATCATGCGACGAGCAGAGAGAGAGCTCCTCCTCTGCTTTTCATTTTGCGCAATTTTGCTCGCTCTCTCTCGACGACAGAACAATCGGAGCTTCCCCCTCCCCCCTTATTGCCCTCCAATTAAATTCGTTTAAACTCCCTCTCTTGAAAAAGAAGAAGAACAAGACGAATGCTTAACGGCTCAATACACCGAGTACAGGTAGCAAAACTATTATACACTCACACATGGCGAAGGCCGTTATGTTGGTCGCGGAGAAGCTCATGCCCATGATGAGCCGGAGGATTATGAAGCCCCAGTACCAGGGTACGATGGCGCTTAGTGGGCCCACAGTCACCAGCAGCAGGATACCGAGGACGTAGATATTGCGACGGCCGTACTTGTCTGCGGCGATGCCCAGGAAGCCAGCTCCGATAAATTTGCCGAGGGACAGGGCCATGTGTATCGTTGCTCGTTTAGGCTCATCTTTGCAGACTAAGTCCCACTGAGAATATGGGAAAAAACGGAAATTTATAGTGTTTGAACGTTTTAAAAGGAGGATAAAGAAATTTGAAGTCGTCGTTTATATTTCGATCAATCAAGGCACTCGATTTTTCTTATCGAACGAAAAAAGAAATGCATTCAATCAACTCGACATCTGTGTGTATCTACGTCAGAGATCCTTAATCCACGTCCATCATGGAAAAGGTCAACCAAGCGCGTAATTCGATTATTAAACTGAAGAAAAAACGATGCTCACCTCCCTGACTGTAGATTTCCGATCGACGTCGTTCGCATAGTCGTATTCCGTGCAGTCGAGCCTTTCGGCTTCTCTATGCTGCTGGGCCCACTTTGACGCCTCATCGTAGCCGATGCTCGCGAGCTCCGTGTAATTGTAGTCATAACGACTGCACGAGTCGTACGACGAGACGTTCCGAATTTGTTCGTCCGTCCAGTTGGCTGATCTTAGCTCTGGCACTGCACACCAGTGGCTTGGAATCTGTGTACATCGGCAAAATCGGTGTACAACACACGCGCACTTGTTGACGCGTGATTTTATGTGATTTGATGTAACGACTGTTTGACATGTATCGACGTGACTTTATTTTTTTTTTTCAAGCGGGAAAGATAAGTTTCGTTGGGAAAAAATATAATCGCCTCGCGCTCGTAATAGGCTTGTTTCAGTTTTTCATTTTTTCCATTTTACACGGAAGTTCTATTCTGAGAGAAAACGAAAATTATCGTGGAACAAACGTGTCGAGCGATGTACGTACGTTAACGACACAGCAGCGTGCAGTTTAAATACCGCTCGTTTTTTTTTCCTTTAAAATTTGTATTTATAAGCCGAAAAGAAAAAAAACATTTAAGACACTTTTTTAATTCTTTGGTATAATTACAGGGATATGTTCGTTTCGTTTTGATATGCGGCTAAGGTATACAGGTGTACGTCTACACCTTCGCCCATCTGCGACGGTTTTCCTTTGCATTGTCGGTCTTTCCCCACTTCCACATTTATTAAAAGCGAAAAATTGAGGAAAAAAAATTCTTTGTTCGCGCGTTTAATCAACAATGACCACTCGACCTTAATCTAGCGCTCGAAAAATTCGACTGGAGCTTTAGCCAAATGAATTACATAAAACGTAATAACAGTCAGCCAAACGATAATACAAGACATTGAATTTACCTCGGCTATGAAGATGTAGGAGTTGGAATGTATGCCACTAAAGACGTTGGTCACGATGGTGAAGAAGAAGACGAGCCAGACGAGCCGCGAGCCCTCGCCGAGCTTGTTGAGAATTTGGATCAAGGGATCATCATCCGACGACTCTACCTGTTGCTTCTCCTTCAGCATTGCGGCTTCCTTCTCCCGCGGCTCTTCTCTAGGTCATTGAGCTCATCGTAAACCATACGAGGAGGAGGACAACGGACAAGCCGGGACGTAGCGCTAGTCGACTAGCCTACCTAACTCGGCGATAAGCCAGCCGACACATGCGCGCGCGCGGGGCTTCAAGCGCAGACAGCCAGACAGAGAGATAACACGTTTCGGATTTAACTCGTACGTGTTGTCGTGCGGCTCGTGCGCGACGACGACTGACGAGCTAGCGCCCGCGCAAAAAGGCAGTGGGCTACTACTGCTCTAGCTGACTATCGGCCTCACGCCGGAGTAGTGGCTTTCCACTCGGTGAGATTAAATTCTTTGATTAAGTGATACCGTGTGTTTGGTGGATAAAGTGAGAGAGGGGAAAAGAATAAGGAAATCTCTTGGTTCACGGAATATTGATACATTTGGTGCGATATTCTGAATTAGTGACGTATCAATTATTATGAATGTACTTATATTTTTTTCCTCCCTAACGTGGAGTGAATGAAACAGAAAAGCTTCGGTTCTGCAAAGACAAAGCTCATTTATTTTCTCGTTAAAAAACGCTTGGTTATAATTAAAAATTTTTGAGTATTTATAAACGTGCGCAACAAAATTCCTCGACTACGTTACATTGCTAATTATACAATTATATCACAGTGAAGATAATACAAAGAGTTTTCAAATAAGATTCGATAATTTCTTAAGCTTATCGCAAGAGAGAGACATAATTAGCAGCGGCGACGACTATTTCGAGCGCTATTTTTTCATTTGATTTTAACGCCAATACTGTCGAGCGAGATACGTCGTATCATTGGCACGTCGAGCGTGAGATGGAAAAAAGCGTTGGCTATGTGTCCGAGAGCTCGGCCGAACGCATCGATTCTGTAGCCGATTTCTTTCAGAATGGGAAAAGCTTCTTTGATTCTTGGCGGTTCGACTATTCTGTAAGAAGGAAATGGTACAAATTTTTAGCAAGTGTGGAAATTATTGAGAATAATTTAGCAAGCAAGCGTGTATGAAAGAAAAAAGTAAAATAAAAGCAACGTTTCCTCTCTATTTTCCCTTGTGCATAAATACACATCCTACATTTATTCCTCAACAATAGCAAAATTAAGTCGGATAATTATCTCAAAGCCAGAGCCCGTCTTTCGGCAAAGAGCTGAAAGTACACATACGCGGAAGTCGATCTAGAGGAAACACACTCACAGAGAGAGAGAGAGAGAGAGAGAGAGAGAGAGCAGCAGTAACAAGTACACCAGGATCAGCAACAACAAGTCCTCGTGGGGGTGGCACGTAAGAATGCGAGTATAGAGAAAAAAGAGAAGAGAGGAAGATCATTACCCGTGCTCGGCCAGCTGGCGCTTTGTCCGATTGGCGAAGGTGTACGCGTAGCAGGCCGGATGCGGACTCGCGGTTTCGACCCGGTGGAATCTTCCGGCGCGGACGCGCACGGTGCCGCCCTTCCCTATTGTCCTGCCTGTGCCAGCTCGTTCCGGCCGCGCTTGGTAGATGACCTCGCCCTCGAGTACTCGCAGCGTCACGTTGCCAAGCTCCGGGCTCACGTAGTTCTCCAGCGTCTGGCCGGGATGCTCCGCCACGAACAGCACGTCCGTCTCGTTCGACCAGGATAACACCTCCGCTTGGATGCGTTCTAGTTCCGATCTGACAGTATCACAATCATATGTTTATGTTGATATAAAAATGACATGACTTTTAACTCTGTATAGTTGGCTGCGTGCGTGACCTTTATATGTATGGCTATTATTGTTCGACTTATATTATTGGGGTATATGTATGTGTTGTTAGAAAAATTGAAGGCATTTCCGGAAGGAATACACTGGCTTTCCTAGTTAAGAAAACGAGGGAAGAGACGTACTCTTTTTTTTCTCATACATGGGACGTTTTTATTTCCGTGAAGATAATAGACGGAAACAACAGACATACAGGCGGGCCTAACCGCTTCGGGTGTAAAACTTGTTAGGTCCGCCTATATACTCAACAAATTTAACAATGTCTATATTTATCATAGTCCGGAGTTTGCTCGTTTTGTTAAGTCAACATCGCGAGATGTATACACACCGATAGGAGCTGAATTGCTGTAGAAGAGGCATGAGATAAGAGATCGGCTTGAACGGGTGCCAATCGGCCTGCAGCATGTCTACGTTCGGATTGAACAGCCTCTGCTGGAAGCGCCCGTTTAACGAGCACCACACGTCCACGTAGACACTAATGTTCGACGAGATGTTCTGCCAAGGCGCTTGGGGTCCCGAACGATTTTTTAGCCTTTCTAAATTATCCTAAACACACCGATCAAATTTTTAATAATTTCTCCTCCCAAGTCCACTACAAAAATTCAGATTCTTAAAACAAATTTTAAGTTATGGTACCTTAACGCAGTAGGCGTACTGTCTAACCATATCACCATGTCTGGACCATCTATTATTCGGCACCCACACGTCTGGATCGAGGAAATAATCCTTGCCGGTCTCATTATCGCGTACCTTGACAACCGTGAGTATGGTGTCCCAAGCGTGCATCATCATGTCCCAGGAGTATCCGTAGAGTCCCGGCACCCAGTTGTTGTAGCCCTGTCGAACCAATACACAAACATCCCCGAGTCACAGGCACCGCACCCCCGAAAATAAAGAAAAAGCGGGTATACCTTGGTAATAAAGTGCGAGTAAGGCAGGAAGAGTTGGAGTCCTATGTGAAGGAGCAGAGCGGCGGTGAGGAGTCGTTGCTTCCTGGAGGCGCGGGTGGTGGCGGCGGCACTCCGGCGATCCACAGGGAGCTCGCGTGCTGCAGCCTGGGCTTTGTTCCGCTCGGCCGTTGCGGTGCTATCCGCTTCCTTCGGGGATTTCTCCAGCCGAGCCCAACGTCCGGCCAACTTCCGCGGCCAGTCGGCGCGACAAAAGAGCGGCATTGTCCCGAGGCACACGAAGGGAAACATGCCTGCGGCGAGAGAGAGAGAAAGCCAGTGCGGAGGCTCATTCATTCCCGATTACAAGCTTCATTTGCGCAAGATCCGCTTTCTCAGTCGATCGTTTACATGCTTCTTACCTATGGAGAAGAGCCGCGAGTTCATGAGATGGAAGAGCGTACAGAGCAACATGGCCGGCAGACGGGTAGGCTCGAGCAGCATGAAGAAACCCACCGATAAGTCAAAGATGAAGGCAAACCAGTGCACTATGTAATAGTCCGTCTGCTCCTCGGACAGGAACAGCCTGGAATACGCGTATCATGATAGTATGTGCATATATTGCTTTCGAGTGTATTTATTTTGTTTCGAATAAAAAGCAGCTTTCATTGTGGCGTGCGTATACATATATCAGTATCCAAGCGCATTTGGCCATTAATACCGTAATATTATAGCAAGCAGGGATTATTCTGTTTTCGCAGGGGCTTACTTGAACGGCTCGAAGACCCAGTGGCTCGAGAGCCTGCTCATCGCGTAGCCCTCCAGCCACTCCTGGCTCGACTTTTTTAATCCGGCCATGAAGTAGAGCAGGAAAAATTGAAATTTCAATATGAAGTAGTTCCAGTAGGGCAGGCTCTTCTTCTCCCCATCCTCCTCCTTCTCTTTCGCGAGTTTCGCGTCGAGAGCGCTGAAAAAGACGTCGTTTTCGCAATCGATCGATATCGCGTAAGAAAGAAACGATAAACAGCTGCGGCTGAAACGTACAAGTATCGATTTGCACCTGTGCCCCAGAGTAACAGTGCCACGATGCCAAACAAGTACGAGTGATTGTTCCAATAGCTCTTGTCCAGCAGATGAATGTACCAGTAGGGAAGAGCAAAGAGGCCGCAGGCCCACCTGAAGTGCAAGCCGAGCATGATGCCGAACGCCCCGAGCCACATCAACGCGTACAAGACGACCATCCAAGCGAGCGACGGCGGCCTCATACCGTGGATCAAGGGGAAATGGCACACGTTCGGATCGCCCCATTTTAGGTCTATCGTTGATAAGCCTCGCTCCTCCATAACGTCCACGACCATACACAGACCTTTTGTAGATCGTGGAAGCAATGTTTAAATTTAATTAGTGTCTCAACTACGTATTTTGTTGATTAAATGTTTTTTCAGTTGTAATTAATTGTGGACGGATATAAGATTTTTTTTTCGTTTTATCTATTGATATTGTTATTTTTGATTTAATCGTTAATCGCTCGGAGATTATAAATACAAAGTTTCATTTGTTCGGTCGCCCGATTGCCAGCGATAAACTCGATTACTTGGTTTAGCGATAAATCATCGTTCTAGTTTATTAGAGCGGTGCGTGTCATCCAGAAATTGTTTAATGCATTAAATTTTGAAATAGCCAGAAACGATTATAATAGCCGTCGTAACGTAAAATGATGTGTCCCGGAACTTGACGCACAGACACAATCTGTCGTAAACTAGTTTAAGCGGATTTAAATAGCGACGAATATTATACACGTACGCTCTCTTTCCGGCTATTCTTATCGCTCATCTAAACTTGAACACCCACGTTGTCAGGTGATTATATTTAAATCGTCCCGAACCCAATTATCACTGACTAATTTTATAAAAATACAGTATGAAAAATACAATTCTATAAAAACGTAGATTTGTAAAACTCACCAAACAGTGCTCTTACGACTCCAAGACTAGCTGGATCAGTCGGCTTGTACATAGCACTGGCAAATCTCTCGAAACTAGTCAGATCCTCGCACTGAAATCCGCTTATCCGCTCGAACGTCTCCCGAATCTTCCGCGTCATCTTGTTCGAGTACTTAGTCTCGTTCACCTCCGAATTCTTTTCCGCTTCATTCTTATCGAGTTTCCGTTCCATACCGGTTCGCGGGTATTTGACTTTATAAGCGATTAATCGGAGCGACTTGCCGGGTCGAGAGTCTGGAGGCCGTCTGCCGGTGGCAAAGTCAGGAAGCAGGGCTGCGCTCTTTAAAGAGCCGGGGACTAGCCTTCCGGAAGAGAGCTGCGGGATTAGAAGCGCCGTCGCCAGGCAACGTCCAGACTTACCTCATTATTGACCCGCTACTAGCGCATTTTTAATTTTATGTATATATGGGTCATCTGCCGCCTTTTAGCCCTGTCTCGACGACACGTGGACGAGACTCTCTTTCTATCTCCTTCGTTTTCTCTGTTGCCGACTGGATTTTTGGCAATGCGAGTCGATGCTTTTGAATTTACCAAATATATTGACTTGTTGAGAAAAGTGTCACATCTTTGTATATCGATGCAAAGTATCTGATAATGCCAGTGATGTCGAGATCAAACTAAGCAGCTATGCACTTTATTATATCTTAAACATTTGCACGCACTTCACATTGGTATTACACATAAAATTAGACAAAACATAAACATCTCGTGTTAGATCGATATCGAACGATAAGTTATCAACTGTATACAATCGTTGCTTCATATAAAACATTAAAAATTTACATTAGTACAAAAGTGGCTTACCCAAGCGGCCTTAGCGTTATTAGCGCAAAGGAGCAATAATCTGTAGAAATGTTGTGTCTAAAGGTAAGTATAATCAAGCGGCCGGCAAGCGGCAATTGGAGGTGCGCGTGTGTCAAGTGACGACGAGCGTATGGGCTAAAGTGTCGAGAGGAGTGTATCGGACACTTTGCACACGCGATACTTTGCAAGCTCTGCGCCTCTTGCGCTCTCTGCCCTGCGCCAGAGATTCTAGGCTACAGCTCAATCGCTTTGTCAACGATCGTTTTTCTTTTTCTTTTCGTTTGCGTTTGCACATATAAAGCTCAATTGGCTCGCTCTTTAAATGAAGCCAAAATAAAGGATCTTTTCAATGTACTCAATTTAGACGTAATGAAAACTTTATCGTTCTAGATTGTATAAAAATCTTTGTTGACGTACGCCAAAAGTTTGAAAACATAACAATAACAAAACTAAAAATAGACGAGCAAATCAGTACAGCTCGCGCATGAAAAAAGATAAACCATATTTATATCAGGCAAAGCTAGTCACCTTGCATGCATTTAATATTCCCAAGGCCAAGTGACCTCGATTCGCCTATCTCCATCGTGTATTCACTTATCGCTATTGATTTTCTCGATATCGAGTTACGTCGCTTCTCTCTCTTTCTCGCGCGCGCGTCTCTCTGACGCATCCTTAATTTGAATTTTCGTCAGCGATTAGCGCTCGTCCTCTCTCCGCACGAGCGAAAAGTCGATTATCGCTCCGACGTGAGCGCACGGGCTTACATGTATACACATACACACACAGAGACGCGCAAATCGAAGGACGAAGACGTGCTCTCCCCCTTTGGCAATACTCAAGGGATAGACCGAGGTGGTGGGGGAGTACAGCCGCTGACGACATTAATTCTAATCATTTCCGAGGCGCTGCGCCAGTCTCTCCTCGAGGCCGCGCAGTACACGTTCGCTCCCCCCCACTCCTTCCTCGTCCTTTTTTCCGTATATACAGGCGACGGACCCAAAAGGATCATCCACAGCCCCCGAAGCTGCCGTTATTCATTTATCACTGCCTTTCGTACGTTCATATGGGGATGTTGGCAGGAATTACTTTTTGTTCGGAATTACCGATTTTTATATGACGCCTATCTCGGCCTTTGCGCATTACTCCCTTCCGATCTCTCTTTCTTCCTCTTACTCTCCCCACGATAACAGTCTTTGATAGCTTTTTATTTTATTGACGCGGTTATTGGACGGCCTCATCTGCGACTGTATAAGTTCTCGAGAGCTCTGGGTTTACGATCGAAATGGCACGAATGCTTCGGCGATCGAGGAGAAGACGTCTCGTTTATCAATCACGGAACGTCGAGTCCCCGGATCGTTTTTTTTTTTAAGTACATAGTCGCATCAGCGTCGTTTATACTAACGATCCTGGAACGACGAAAAAATTGTCAAAAAATCCGGTTAGTCATCTCTACAGCGCTTGCGAAGAATAACAAAAAAGAGATAGATGCTAGTCCGGTCGATTACGCCGAGTGTAAACGGTGATGGTGCATTGCGCAGTGAGCGAGAGATATGGAAAGAGAGAGGGACGCGACAGGGTATATACACGAACGATTGCACAGGCACACACGTACGAGCGCGCGGACAGCTGGTGCGCGCCGTTGAATGGGCGCGCGTGTCTCGCGCGTCAAATCCCCAACGGCCGTTTTCAACTTGTAAGACAAAAGACTGATTTATTTCGAATTGCCACTCGAGACCTATCTCTCCGAGGACCATTTTTTTTTTGCACTACAAGGTATACGTTCTGTTCCTTTTTATATCTTTTTGGCGCATCAAGCCTTGTTTTGCTGTAACCCGGAAGTCCCACTATTTGATATAATACTGTTTTTTTCTCTCTCGTATATTGATTCTCGCAATACACGTATAAGTCTGCCAACGGCTCGTGACCCGATGATATAAAAACAAAATCAATGAAATTTAAATGTATATGTGTATACAGTCGTAAAGATAAAGACGAGAGTGATGGTTGAACAAACGCGGAGTTAACGGTAAACACAGCTTGCTCGGTCCTTCTCGTTAAATTCTCTATTCATAAATGCACAATGAAGATTAATTAATATCGCAATCAATTTAATATGACAAGAATAAAGAGAGCGAGAGAGAGATATAAAGAGAGATGGGCTTGGATGGAGGCAGTATACGAACTCGGTAAAGCCAGAGCGCTCGGCAGTAGCATACATATATATGCATAAGCAAATACGAGGAGCCTCGCGGGGTGGGTTCGAAAAAGGCGCGTCGACTAAAAGGGAAAGGCGCGCGCGCTCGCGTATAGATATTACGCTCAGCAAGATAGAAGAACGCTGGCTGGCACTCTCTCTCTCGTTACTGTATTTGCTCAGGGCCTGTTTGTTCGAGTACAGTCCGGAGCAGGAGGTGAGGCACCTGGAACCCTCTCACCCCCTCCTCGATTTTTTGTTGGATCGGTCGCGACTACGACGACTACTACTACTCCTCCGTAGCTTCTCTATTTACTCGGCTATTTATCACGGTTTATTATTACTCATTGTCCGTAAAGGGGCCAGCGGCGAATTTCTAAAACCGTGTCCGATCGTATTTGCATATATACCCCCGGCTGGCTTTGTATAATGGCCTCTATGCCTATCGCTCGGTGCGTCTAGTGTGCCGTTGGTGTCCGATTTCACGGATCGGCCGAGCTCGACCGATGATGCGGCTCGATTCTCCTGCCTTGTTTTATTTTTTTTCGAGTACTCCAGACATGTCGTTGTAACTGTGCAGTGCGCCGAGCCGATTACCGTGTCGAGATTTGATGGAGTGTCATGTGTGCGGGCTGTATACGCGAGCGCGTGATGGACTAGCGCGTTGTGGGGTCGTAGAGTCGAGAGGGAAGTTCGCGCGACCTGCCAAAAAGACGACGGTGAATTGCGCGGAAGGGGATGTTTGCAGTCACCTCGCTGACGCGTGCACCGTCGTCGAATTTCTCGTCCGTGAGCCTTCGCCAGAGGAGAAGAGAGCGCCAGGAAGGGAAGCGACAGAGAGAGAAACGCGTAGACAAAAAAAAAGGGAAATAAAGGAGAAAATGTTTGATCTCGTGCGCTGATTAGAGAGAGAAGAGGTGGAGAGAGGGAAGACGACTCGGTGTGCTCCCGCGCTTTTTCGCCTCAGCCTCGGGGCTCCTTATCCCCGCTCTATACAGTTACGTATACGTACATGCACATATACCATCACGCATTGAGAAGTGCTATAGGTAAGGGTGCAGGGGGGGGGGGAGGGAGGGTTGCGAGAGGGAGAAAAAGTCGGGCATAAAATTAACAGTATAGAGGCTGCAACTGCATAGTGTGCCAGGCGTATAGTAATATATCACGCTTCCTCCCTACCTTATACCCCCGCGGCGCGCGACAGAAAGAGAGAGAGAGATGACGAGGAAAGAAGGAGCCAATGGAAAAGGAGACGAAAGAGAGCGAGAGGGAGAGCGGGCAAGCAAGGGGGTGCGACACAATGGAACCCTTTACCAAGCCCCTCGAGCCAGCCAAGCCAACATCCATACATCATCATTCGCCAGCCGCGAGCGAGACGAAGAAGAGAACTGGGGCTACCCTCGCTAGTGTGTGCATGTCTCTATGTGTGTGCTTCTGTGTGCGCGTGCGTAAAGCGTTGAGAGGCTGGCCGCCGAGCAAGGGCCCACTTCGGCACTGTTTTTTTGCAGCAGCCACCCCGTATATACGTACACGATTGCTGTAAGACTGTCGAGAGCGCGATGGAAAAACTCGAGGTTCTGCATTAGTAGTTCTTGTTTCAACATATAGAACATAAACCTGCTCGACTTTCCTCATATAGACAAGTTTTAGCTCGACGCGCTAAGATCGAATCTTATCATGAGATTCGTTTAAAAGTTGAATCAAACTTTGAACTCGTAAAAATCATGCGTGATGTCAAGGCTGCACCATCAATCCAAGACAGCCTCGACAGCCCAGCGAAATATTCAATCTGCATAAATGAATAGCCCGTCGCATCTAGACACATTCTGATTCTGATGCCTATTCCATTAGTATCGTTATTATTCAAATTTGCAAGGACCATTTAAATAAATCATCGGCGGACCAAGGGAAGCGGAAGAAAATCGACGCTTGTTAGTTTAGCCTCGATTTAATTATCCGCGCACTGGGCAGTCGTTTCGATTTCCTCGTTTATTTACACTTGCAGACTGTTCTATCGATCAGCTATACCATGTAATCATCGAAAACTAACAGCAACGACAAAAGAGAAAACTACTCGCAGCGAACAAACCCTGCCACGTCGAGTGACCCCGTAAATTTAAAAAATGCCACCTCTAACTCGCACCAAAAACTTTCCACCTCCTAAAGCGCTCGTACACCATATAGCCATAAATATCCCGTCGTATTTGAACGAGAAAAACGCGTGAAACCTCGCTCGATTCCACCCCTATGCACGGTATATGAAAAAAGTCAACCCTCTCTTCACCCTTTTCAAAAACCCGCCCACGGTCGGGTGGAAAAAAAGCGTAAAAAAACCAAATCGCTGCAACGTCAAAGTAGCAATAGATTGTAGAGGGTGAGAGGGGGTTAGAGAAATAACGTAAACAATGACGAGTCAACAGAGAGAGAATACCGGTGGGGTATGGAAAGCTCTCTCGGGTGTGTAGTGCCGACAAGACGCGTTATGTTCTCCGAAGAGCCTCCGGGGCCGTGCGCGTCCCATCAATCACCGGGGCAACGAGCTCCTCGGCGAATGAAAAAAAGCAGCAGCGTAGAAAAGGGTGTAGGTATATGCAGCAAGTAGGGGAGGTATACATAGTGTAATCCGCTTTCCGAAATGAACCGGCAACCCCTTCCTGAAGTATAACGCGCGCGCGTGTGTGTCACAGCACGGCTGACTGATTGTAAAACCATGGACTAGGCCGCAGCGTCCCGGTGAATATGGCGCCCCCCCCCCTGCATTGGCAAGCGGCAGGGGAAGGTTTTATAATGGCCTTGGCTCCGAGAAGAGCACGGCGAAATTAAGCCGCGTAATCGACGTGTAATCCTCTGAAAAGCGTGACCGCCACACGCGATAGAGAGAGACTACCCGCTGCGTGTCTTCGACGCGTTTCGAATACCTTGTCGCCCACGAAAAGACGCACTTGACGCCCCTGCGTGGTAAATACTGTTCGCGACGTTCTTTTCGAGTTTTTGGTCTACCTGCGTTCGATTCGATGTGTGTTCGGGGTGGGGATTACTTGATTAGCTGGATATTCTAATGTACGCGTGCGACGATTATGTTTAGATTGATAATGAATGGGAGGCCGTTTGCCTGTGTTTTGTTTTTGTATTGGGTGGACGTAAGCTATTCTCTCTCTCTCTGCTTTGCTCGGCTTTAATCGTCCGGATGATTCGAACATGACGACTTTACGACTATACGTTTGTTTCGCATTGAACGAACCGTTTATGCTAAAGCAGCTTTTAATTGCGCTGTTTTACATACCTGCCACACGAGACATTAATTTTCCATTCTTATAATTTTGCAACAAACAGTACAATCCATTGTTTCCTTGCGATATACGTACAATACACCTCCGATCCCCAGATAGGAATCTCCCTCTCCCAATCACACCGATTTTTTCCGAGATTTCACGTTAAAAAAAGCCGACCAAATTCTTTATTACCACCGAGCAACTTGCACCCCCTCCGAATCACCAAAAAAAAGAGAAAAAAAAGCAATCCAGTCTTAGAGGCGAGAGATCTCGTCAGGATCGAACACATTACAGTCTAGTTAACGCTTAGGCGTCCAGCTCACCGCGGCAAATCCGCGCGCGAGCGCGTGTCCGTATATGCGGGTCGAATTGTTCAGGGGCGTCCGGCCGTGAAGAGACTCTCTCCTGTATGGGCTGCAGGTAGCCCCCGAATAATGCGTTTTGTTGTCCGGGGGGCCCCCTGGAAGAAGAAGCAGCACAAAAAAAGCGGCTCGTGTCATTCGAAAGCGCTTCGCGGGGCGCCGAAGCGCGAGATCGAGCAATGGGGAGAGAGACTGGGTGGGATAGGGGGTATGTATCGCGTATATAGGTATAGTGATAGAAGGGACGGGGGAGTTTTTGTTGCGAGTTGCCTCGCTGCCGCGGGGAGTTGGGAAAATATTTAACGATTTTTCCATTTTCGACGAGCACTCTCGCTCTCTCTTCGGGAAACAAAGGAGGGTACAATAACCCTCTTAACTTTGCCTTTCGCGATGATATGGAATGTGTATTGTAAATTGGAAAAGGAGGGACCGCGCGCCGGGTTGGCGCTCGAATTTTAACTTTACCTGTTTTTCTAGCAGTTTAGCCGAATGTTGCTCTTGGCGCTTATGCGGGGCTCGCTGTAAAGCCGACTCCGAGCTAAAATAATATTTGCCGCTCTCGCGTACTCGATCTGTCAATCCCTCTTTCGAGTGATGTCGTACAAATTTCTCTCCCTCCCGGCAACAAACAAAGCCAGCCAGCCTCATCGAGTCTCGCGACTCACAGCCCTCGCGCGTATGCTCCTTAACTAGCGGTTAATTCGATTCTAAAAATCAATTTATTTTTCACTTATCCGCTACTCGTGCGCCTAGCAAACCGTCGTGATTTCATTAAACCTCGCGAGACAAAAATAGAGAGAGAGGGAGAGAGTCCTTCCCTCCCCGGTCCAGCCATTGTTGCCGTATCGTTGCAGAAAATTATCACGGGCTATTTAACCGGGACAAAGGGCAATGGCCGGGCTCTACGTAGGTGCACGCGCTGTGTGCTACCGGGGCACTTGGCTTTTTCGGCCAGCGCAACTATTTTCTGCGGCAGGCTGAAGCTCTCGAAACGTATACGCGTCGATGGAGCCGCAACGACGCGTGCCGCGCCCTCGATCTCTCTCTCTCTCTCTCTCTCTCTCTCTCTCTCTTTCTTTCTCGCGTAGTGCGCGCATTATTTAGCAACTGTTTGCAAGAGCGAGCTCGAGAGACCTTCGACGCTCCGCTTGATTTTCGAGTATACATACACTCCTGAGGCACCAGAGTCCACTGCATCTGCAGCGAGCTGTATGGAGACCCCGCCAGGTGCTCTGTGGGGCCCTCGCGCGCGCTACCGAGCTCCTTTTTTTTTATCGAACAGCTATACAGCCGCACCAGAGCTCTCGTGCGTGTGTGTTTTCGAGTATAGATTGGAAATTCTCGATGAATTTGTAGACGGAATAGTCTGGAGAGGTACTGGCTGTCGACATATACGCCTCTAGGGAGATTGTATAATTATCGGCGTATTAGTCGGCGGGCGTACGGTAAAGTCGGTTGTCGCTCTTCAAAAGTCCCCAACCGACGCGCGTCAATTTGTTGCCTTCAATAAAGTCGTCTAACGTGCGACGGGACCGATTATCCAGCTCATAAACAGCTCAGAGTCCGAGTGACCGGCTGACACCTGGACAACGGAACGATATTAGCGCTTCGCTCTATCTCGGGCCGCGCGAAAGGAAGGTATTGTCGATAACACTGGCGTAAACAACCAGCAGAGGTCAATACAGGAAAAGAGAGAGAGGCGACGAAGGACCTTCGTCAACAGCGTCGCGACAACGTCTAGTAACTCGTCCGTCACTTTTGCCGATCGCTCCGTGCGGACAAGAATGTGATGCTCGGACGGTACTGGTACTCCCCCTCAACTCTGTCTTCCTCCCTTTCGTACAGGAGATAATGATCGGTCCCTGGGAGAGAGGGTCGGGGCCTCGAACCGGGCTCGATATAGCGGACGGTCCCTCGGGACGCGCACGCAGCGAGAGAGAGAGAGAGAGAGAGAAAGAGAGAGAGAGAGAGAGAGAAAGAGAAAGAGAGAGAGAGAGAGAGAGAGAAAGAGAAAGAGAGAGAGAGAGAGA
>JAPYYQ010001886.1:0-26216 GCA_030522585.1 Anagyrus pseudococci
TTAATATATTTCGAGTCTGTCCCCCAAAACCTATACAGTATAGTAAATTTTCTAAAATTTTTTTGTAAAATTTACTTATACTTATTTATACGTGTAGCTGTAGGCGTGAAAGAGGACGGCTAATTTTTTGTTAAGCAATAGTAACGTCCGCAATAAAGTATCCCGAAGGTCAATCAGTTAAAGCTGTGAGAAAGAAGCGCTAAAGCGCAACTCTCTATTTGTATATGAGCAGCCAGAGTAACACCTGAGACTTTTTTCCCTTAACAAACATCCCGGGCATCGTTTGCTTACACGCGAACAGCAAAGTGAGCCAGCTTACAAAAGCCTTATGAAATGCATTACTCGCCGAATCGGCGAATTAATGAAACATTTAAACTTACAAACATACCGACAGCCCGCTTGAAGGAAACCCCGAGTATTTGCCTTTTCCCACACATTCTCTTCTCGAGCGCTCGTAGGGTATACAAGCGCATCGTCGCGAGAGCAGGTGAAATTCTCTTGCCTCCAACGCCGACGAAAAAAAAACAAAGCAAGTTTGGGGAGGAGGGAGAAGGGATGGCCATTCGCGAAATCGATTACGACACGCCTCGATGCTCGCGCGAGCATGTGCGTTTATATTCGCGCGCTTTCGTGTGTGTGTATATATATATATATATATATATATATATATATGAGGTGAGCGGGCTTGTGTAACGCGCGCAACTCCCCGCTCTCGGTAGGTCTCGCGTTATGGTATTATGGTAATGAACGGGCCCCCGTGGTCTGACGTAAGGACGACTAGATCGCGGCGGGATAGCGCGGGCTCCCGATAGAAAATGCCTTCCCTCCGAAATTCACGTTGACCTGGAGATTTTCTAAAGAGCCGCATTTCGCCGGTTGCAGACATGGATTCGGCGGCCAGCGGAACCGGAGCACCGGCCAGCGCGCCGGCTGCGTCTCTCGAGCTCAAGACCCGCCGAGCGCAATTCCAGTCGCAGGCCTCGACGGTCGCGACCCGCCGTAGTCAAGCTGTCTGCGTGCGACGGGCCTTCAAGAAGTATGGCCCCAAGAGCAATCCTAACATTATCCTGGATGGCCTCAACATGACCGTGCCGAAAGGTGCCATGTAAGTCTCATCAGCATCTTTTCTTTTCTTATTCTTTTTTTAACGAACGTTGAAAACAGTTTAAAAAAAAAACGAATTTCGTTCTTCAAGGTACTTACGATCTGTACGAACAACAAAAAATAAATTTTTTTATTCCATTTCTTTGAGGAAGAGTTAAAAATCCAATAAAAAAAAGTCAATGACTCTCGATTAGCATTTCAAAGTGCGTATTTTGCTTTTTACGAAGGATGTCTGATCGTTAATCAACAAGAGAGAGAGGGAGGGAGGGAAGAGAGGGGGAAGAGAGAGAGAGCGAGAGAAAATGAAAGGCCATAACTGAATGTATGTACACACATCTTGGTTGAATCGTTGAATTTACGAAGAAACTTGCACGTGTGTTCCAGTTACGGTCTGCTGGGCGCGAGTGGCTGCGGCAAAACGACGCTGCTGTCATGCATCGTAGGTCGTCGCCGGCTAAACTCGGGCGAAATCTGGGTCCTCGGCGGTCGGCCAGGCTCGAGGGGCTCCGGCGTACCTGGGCCCCGGGTTGGCTACATGCCCCAGGAGATAGCGCTCTACGGGGAGTTCTCCATCCGCGAGACCTTCATATTCTTCGGCTGGTGCGCGGGCATGTCGACCGACCAAGTCGACGAGAAGCTCGAGTTTTTGCTCAAGGTACAATAATCTCCGGCAAAGAAAAAGGCGATAATAAACAAACAAACGGAGGTGAAGGTGAAAATAACGGGGCCCCGCTTTTGTCAGTTCCTGCAGCTGCCGTCGGAGAACCGGTTCGTGAAGAACCTATCGGGTGGCCAGCAGCGCCGAGTCTCCCTGGCGGCCTCGCTCCTCGCCGAGCCGGAGCTTCTGATCCTGGACGAGCCGACGGTCGGGGTGGACCCGGTCCTCCGGCAGAGCATCTGGGACCACCTGGTGCACATAACGAAGGACGGGAAAACGACCATCATCATCACGACCCACTATATCGAGGAGACGAGGCAGGCCGACATAATCGGTCTGATGCGTGGTGGCCGCTTTCTCGCCGAGGAGTCTCCGAGGAAGCTCATGGAGATGCACCGGCTCGACACCCTCGAGGAGGTCTTCCTCAAGCTCAGCCGCAGGCAGAACATGGGCCTGCGCCGGCGCAGCAGCATACTTAGCAGCGTCGTTGGCGTACCACCCGAACCGGTGAGCAGGCCGATCCTCCCGAGCCAGGCTCTCGCTCCTAACGACTTTCTTCCATTCGTTCGACGACTATTCTCTTGCGTTTTGTTTTACAGGACGCGGACGACGAGATGAGCGGGGAGTTTGGCGACAACGTCAGCATATCTAGTCGAAGGAAGAGCATCGCGGCTATGGCCCAAGACGACGAGGTGAGTCAAACTCAATACTAACCCAATGAGCCTGACAGAAAGTCACACTCAACTCTTGCTTCTCCTGACATTAACAGCCGAGCGATCTGCCGCCGGAAGAGGAAGGCTCGAACAAATTCCAATGGCTCAACCCGAAGCACATGAAGGCCCTAATCTGGAAGAACTTCCTCTGGATGTGGAGAAACGTTGGGTGAGATATAACGGTTCTCTCGTTTAATCGTTCAAGAGCTCGCAGCTAGTTAAAAAAGGGCCTATTCGCCTTTTTCTTTTCCAGGATCATGCTCTTTATAATCGGCTTGCCTGTCGTTCAAATAATATTGTTCTGCGTGTCGATCGGTAAGGACCCAACGGGCCTGCACATAGCTATCGTGAACAACGAGCTGAACTCGAGCAGCCAGCCGTGCATAGCCAACAGCGGCTGCAACATGAACATGCTAAGCTGTCGGTATCTGAAACATCTGGAAAAGCGGAGCGTCGTTTATCTGCCCTACGACACGGACGACGAGGCCCGTTACGCCGTGCAAAAGGGCTGGGCCTGGGCCGCTATCGACTTTCCCGCCAACTACTCCAGTTCGCTCGCCGAAAGAATCGACGCCGGCAAGGACGCCGATGCATTTGCTATCGATTACGCCGAGATGTTTGTTGTTATGGATATGTCGAGTAAGTTAACGTTATTTCATTGGCCCTCGGTTGTGCCCAGTGACCATCGGTTATCCTCAATTATTATTCCCTTGAATTTTGCAGACCAGCAGATTGGCCAGCTGTTACAGCGCGACCTTTACTACTCGTTCCGGGACTTTGCTAAGGATATAACGACCTCTTGCAATTACAGTGAAAAAGTCGCTAATATTCCCATTTCGGTAAAAATCTTAACAGCTCTAAGTGCATAAAAATACTTCATAATAATAATGTAATAAAATATGTTAATTGTTTAGATTCGCGAGCCTATTTACGGACCTCTGGAACCCAATTTCACGGACTTTGCAGCACCTGGAGTCATATTGACGTAAGAACAAGTAGCGATGCTCGTTGATGCAATCAACAAATTATGTAATTAACTAATCTGAATTAATTTTTAGGATTATTTTCTTCTTATCGGTTGCTCTAACGTCCGGCGCTATGTTGCTCGAGAGAAATGAGGGACTGCTCGAGAGAAGTTTGGTTGTTGGTAAGTAGTAACAGCCCAGGGCTCCTGGTATGTCACCAATAACTGTAAAACAAACAAAAAATAAACAAACGGTAATAATATAAATACGATGAATGACCAGGTGTGACCGGCACTGAAATTCTCTTTGGGCAAGTCGTCACGCAATTCTGCGTTATGTTCGGCCAGAGCGTGATGGTCCTGGTCGTAGCGTTTGGCTTCTTCAAGATAACCTGCGAAGGAGAAGTCCTGTGGGCTTTCGTCCTCACCATGCTCACTGGCCTCTGCGGCATGTGTTTCGGTAAGCCGAATGATGAAGTCTATAGCAAACAAGGCTTAAGGCAACTTGAAATTCTAAACGGACTGATTTTGCTCGTGCAGGTTTCGTAGTGGCGTGCTCGTGCGAGAACGAGCGGAGCGCGACCTACATGGCAATGGGTTCGTTTCTACCGATCGTTATGCTCTGCGGGATAATCTGGCCGATCGAGGGTATGCACCCGGTCCTCAGGTACGTCAGCTGGCTGCTACCGTTGACCAAGAGCACCGAGTCCTTCCGAGCCATGCTCGCCCGCGGTTGGACCATGGACGAGCCTGCCGTCTATGATGGATTCATAGCCACCTTCGTTTGGATCATGGTCTTCCTCACCATCGCCATACTACTGCTTAAGTTTAAGAAAGGCTGAGAGCAGCGAAGCTTCCTTGTGCCGGCTATACCCCTGCCCGCATGCAGCCTCGTTACTCTCTCTCTCTCTTTTTTTTTCTCTCTCTATACCCACCACGCGCGTCAGGGCGACCCGAGACGCTTTGTCCTTGGTCGAGGGAACAAATACGCCGAGGGCTTTACTCGTTCTTAATTTTTTAGTCTTTCGTTTTTTTTTACCGAATTGACGGTGATTGTTGATCGTTTTATTGCGTTTACGGATAATCGATTATAATCGAGCTTAATGTCGTCGAGAAATGATTGTTCATTCTTGTTATAGTCTGGAATTTTCCGATTGAATTTTAGCTTCAAGAGAATTTAAAAAGTAATACTGTTTATTTAATTATTTTTTCTACGAAGTTTTTTTACAATGAACAGTCGTTATCGACGCTAAGGTATATTTGCCTACGAAGGAATTGTGAAAAATAAACGTGATATTTATGAAAATTTTATTTTTTAAATGCCACCTTAAATTAAGCATTTTTCTTATTAAAAAGAACGATTATGTGCACTTGTTGAAACTTGAATCACAGGACTATTTGTATGACTAGTTTTTTTTAGCCTTATGACATTGCGTTCAGATATTTTGTACCGATGTGCGACTACTATAAAGTTTCATATAGCTGAATAGCGTTACTTTTAATTTGATTAATGACAATTTTCATTAAGTTAATTTAAACTGGTGCTATTCTTTCTTTCAACTTTTTTAAAATTCTGTTATAAATATATTAAAATATTTTCTATTTCTACAATATTAAGATGTCGAAATTTTTAGTGAAGGCCCCGAATTTTTCTTAAACACAGCGTGCGTTATAAGTCTATTTATTTTTTCCATTTTGCGCCATCATCGTTGACCTAATTATTAAAAAAAAAAAAAAAAAATTGATGACGCATTTTCGGAAAAATGCTTGTACAGCTTAGATATTTAAGTGTAAAGATATTTTTATGCCAAACCACAGCAAAAGGAGCAAATTATTTACTGTAAATAATCTGTTTCTTTTTAAGACTTATTTTTAGTTTCTATGGGTTCCGGAATTCATTAGTGGTGCGTTTTTGTACGTTTCTATTTTTTTTTAAGTTTAAATAAACATAAAATCAACAGGTTGTTTTGTCAATATCAAAAATAATAAAATTACTCCAATAAGTTTGTTTTCAATGTTTAAAGGCAGGTCCGACTTTATATTGTAAGTATAGCATTAGACTAATATTATAAGTTAAATCTTTTTGTACAGTCTTGTATGATTGTTTATGGATGATTTTTAATAAAGTGACTAAAATATATAACATCTACACTTCAATTTATCATAAATTAAATCAAAAGAAATAACTCTCGAGAATAATTCTGAATGAAAAACGCGCATTCCGGGTCTTCCCCTGACTCTTCAAACCGGTATGACTCCGTTTCTAAATTCAAGGTAAAGTCTCCTCTACTTTTTCCTGTAGATAACCGCACTTTTATCCTCAAACTGCAGGCAGTTATATATATTTTTTTATGTTTTCTGAGCATTTCCCTGACGCTGAGTAGAGCTTAAATAAAACGGGAGCAGAGATACGATCGTGCATTCATTCGCCGTGAGACTTGCCAAGTTGAACTGTAATTTTGCACGAGATGTTTGCCTCGAACGTAAAAGCTTTAGTTATAGTTATCGTATTTTGTGGAGTAGTTTGTGCTCAGCATCCTCTGTTTCCGATAAAATTTGACAAATGGGAACGTGAGTATTTTTTTTATATTCAATCGTTATATACCTAAAATTTTAAGCAGTTTACGATTTTTGTCGTAGCTGAATGCAAGACGATTGATGACTGTGACGAATGTGCTCCCAACGTATGGAAAGTATGCGAAGGAGGCTTCTGCGGTTGCAGATTTCCATACACATGATTATCTTCATTTGAATACCTTTTTAGATAACAATTCATCTCGCGCATATTTTTTTTACATCATAATTTTGTATTTTTATTAAAAACTAAATAAAAACATTAAAAGTTCTAAATAAAAGCGTGTTACTTTTACTTTTGAACTTGAGAAAAGGTGAATTTTTGAATTTCGCGCCTTTTTTACTCTCAGTTATAGGAAACGTGGAACATTTAGCCGTCTGCTATGTTTGCACGTGTTGTTGTGTTCGCTTGAATTTCTACAAAGGCGCTCCGGTGTTTTCGAATTTTTTCATATAAACAAACTACGACACTCGCTTCTGTGCAAATTATTTTTCAAAATTGGTAAATTCTTCAACTAAATATGTCAGAGGAAGAACCCATTATTTGTATACCCGGTAGGTTATAACACAAAAAAGTATTATATATCAAAGTAAACACGAATATAACCTCAAAATTTGTTATTATTTTACAATCAACAATTTTACAGGTCAGAGACTGTGTGCTGCAGGTCAAACGAATATTGCTGGGCAAGGAACGTATGAGCAGCTTGGCTACATTTATTCCAAATTTGCGGGTGTAGTTAAAGTTGTTAAGGATGACAATGTAATATAGTTATATTTTAAGTGAAATATTAGTTTGGAATTGTTAATAATTAACGTTAATCATTGTTCCAGAATTGTACAATTGAAGTACATGGAATGACAGATCAATCTATTGTTCCTGCACCGGGAGATATTGTTACGGCAATGGTTACAATTGTCAATCAACGGTTTTGTAAATGTATAATCAAATGCATTGGTGATATTGTTTTAACCAGGCCTTATAGAGGCGTCGTTCGGAAAGAGGATGTCAGAGCAACAGAAAAAGACAGGATAGAAATGTACAAATCTTTCAGACCTGGTGACATAATTCTTGCAAGAGTCGTATCCTTATAAATGTCTAAATTTGTATATATTAAAAATTTCTTTTTTGTTTGTTGACCTTAATAATAAATCAGTTGCCATTGACAGAAGCACATGTGTATCAGCTGAGTACAGCTGAGAATGAATTAGGAGTTGTTATAGCTTACAGCGAAGAAGGTAACAATTTTTATTTCACTATTTTTATATTAAAACAAATGGATGTTAGAGAATAATTTTAATACTTTAGGAGTCGCTATGGTACCTGTTAGTTGGACAGAAATGCAATGCCCAAAAACGTTAATAAAAGAACCAAGGAAAGTGGCAAAAATTATACCAGAAGAAATTTCTTTGCAAGACTAACGGTTGATCACAACTTTAATTGCACAAATTTATAATTTAATGAAAATAAAATAATGACTATGAAGTTTTTGCTTGTTGAAAAAACTCGAAATAGAATATAAGTGAGGAATATGAGTCATGAATTTTTAATGTAATTCAGACTCATTTCTGTTACTCATCCAACTGTATATTTGTATATTAAGTGACTATTTATAAGTTATAAATTTAAACGAAAAAATAAATTGCGTTTTTCTTAACATTGCATTTGTTAAAAAAAAACATAAATAAACCATTTAAAATTCTTCAAAATTCATCCAAATCCTTTAATCTTTTACAATGTCACTATAAAACAAATTAGAAAGAGCAATTGACGAAAAAGTTTTCGCAAACATCTCGACCATGTGTACTTATCATTATAATTAGAGTCTCAAGTCGTTGTTTTGACAATTCCTAAAATAAAAGCTCTCGGAATCCTAACGACCTTAATACTTTGGCTGGCTTATCGGAAGAAACAATCATCCCTACAGGGCGACAGGTTGACAGGTTAATTACAAAGCAAACACTCTGTCTGGCTGAAATGCAAAAATCGAACGCGTCCGCCCTTTTCACCGGCAGCTCTCTGCTCGTCGCACGTGATAATTGTTTACACCGCGGCCACGTGCGCCACTTCTCATCTTTTTTCTCTCTCTCTCCCTCTCTTCGCGCTCGCTCACTAAATATTTCAATGGCTTGTGAATCGACCGAGTGGCTAACTCGCCTTCCTGCCCCCATAATTAATAGCTCACTCCATCCCGTCGGATAGCTAAACACACGGCTATTAATTTTCCGCGTAAACGCGTCGCCTCATCCGCTCGGTAGGCTTATCGCCATTCCCCGGCCCATTTCGATTCAGCCCACGGTCATATATTTTGCAAACGGCCGCAAATTCGCCGGGGCCGTTGGCTCGGAGGGAAAGGAAAAGAATAACGAACGAACGCAGTGATGCTAGTGTGGAAATACCTGTTCGCCTGCGTGGGAGCAATCCACGTAGCGCACTCGGAGCAGAATCTCTACGAGTCGAGCCGCTCCTACGTCGACCTCATCTCCGGCCTCAAGAGCTACTACAAGACGACGAGCGTCTTCATCATCTGCGAGCGATGCTTCGAAAGTAAGCAGTCCTTTGCAATAAAGGTATATATAAAAGCATGGCTTATGTCGCTCTGTAATATCCCCGGGGGTAATGCCAATGCCCGCAGACTTGTACCTGAGCACGTCGTTGGCGAGGAGTTTGCGGGAGCTGATGGGCCAGGGCCTGTTCGTCCAGCTGCTGCGCTTCTCCGAGCTGAGCACCGAGTACAACAGCACGTTCGTCCGGTACCCCTGACAGCTGTTCATCCTCGCTCTGGAGAACGAGCTTGACCTCGAGCACTTGACGAGGTTCGCCGAGGCCCAGGCGAGCCAGCTCTCCTTCCACGTGTGGTTCGTGATGTTCCAGTCGCGCAACGCCTCCCCGTGGCTGCGGGAGTTCTGCCTCGAGCCCCGGGACAACCGGCTGAGGCTGCGCTTCAACTCGCGCCTCCTCGTCAAGTGCCCGAACGACGAGCGGCTGACCGAGTGGTTCTCCGTGAGGGCCGACGAGCGCATAGTCCGCCAGACCATCATGCGCTGGAGCCTAGAGCGCGGCCTCAGCCTCGAGGCCAGCGACGATTTCTACAAGCGCAGGAGCGACCTCGAGGGCGCTCCCTTGCGCTGGGCTACCGTCTGGGTGATTATCCCGCTTGTCATATTCTCGCCTCCTTTTTTTTTTTTATCGGCTCTGCTTTCTCAACTGCTAAACTGTCGCTCCAGCGGGCCCCGGAGTCCTTCAATCGAGTCAGGTCCAAGGATCACATGGCCATGTTCAAGACCATCTTTTACGCCTTGGTCAGTTACATGAATTTCACGACGAGGCCCGGCTTGCGCGGAAGCTATTACGGGGCGTACGATAAAAATACGGGCAGGTGGTCCGGCATCCTCGGCATGCTGCAGTCCGGCGAGGCCGACATCGCCGTCGCCGATTTCAGCATGACCAAGGAGCGAATGCGCGACTTTGACTTCACCTCGCCCCTCGTTTACACGCGGATGAAGCTGTTTATCAAGGAGCCCGATAGCTTCGCCATACAATGGAACGCTTATCTCAAGGTTTGCACTTTGTTCTCTTTGAACATGGAGGCCAACAACAGATTATCATTATTACTTCATTGAAAATTTTACGCTTTTTATATAGGCTTTCGACGAAATGGTTTGGCTACTGATAGTACTTGTCATACTCATGTCAGGGCTCATCATAAGTTTCATACAAACGAAGATGAAGAAAATAAACTGCCCCTACGATTATCTCATTCAGAATCATCTGAACGTTTGGGGCATTTACTGTCAACAAGGCCTGTCAGGTTCGTACGCTACAAATGTACCGAGCGTGTAATTAAAAAATTCAACGATTTCGAATAAAGTCGTGTTAAATTGAATGTCGACAGAATTTCCCCGGCCATCGTCTCTGCGAATAGCTTACGTATCGATATTTTTCTCCGCCATCATATTTTCAGCCATCTATTCGGCATCTATAATAAGCTACTTGGCTGTTTTAACACCCACCCTGCCGTTCAGTAGTCTGGAGGAATTCTTGAATTACAGACGTATGAACCTCATTGTGATACGAAACAGCGCGGAATATGACATACTCAAGGTGCAAGATAACTGCGAATAATTGCTTCTTTAAAATGCCTTTTGTTGCTAATGAGTATTTTAACATTGCCTAGAATTCCCAAAGTTTGATAATGGCGGGATTAAACGATCTTTTGAAAGACGACGAGGAGCTACCGAATGACGACGTCGAAGCTTATGAGCAGGCAAAAATCAAAAGAAACTATATTACGATAACCAAAGATGAAAAGGATTGACTGTGTATGGTTTTAGGTTTGCCAGGAAAATGTAGCATTCTACTCGAACGATGCCGCTGCCCGATTGATCGAAGAATTCCCGGACTGTAAACTCGTCGGCATCCCGGTAAACAGAGTCGATAACATCGCCTTTGCCTTATCGAAAAACAATCCTTATACGGAATTCATTAATTACAAGTAATATAACGCATTATTCACTCTCTCTCTCTCTTTCTCTCTTGTTAAAGAAGAAAAAAGGAAAATTTTCCCAAACGATTCTACGAATTTTAAGCACGATTTAACCACTGTTTCAGCATCCTGCGGTTTCAAAACTTGGGCATTTGGTACCGGCTGAAGCACAAGTACTTCGTGAAAAAACCAAAGTCCATAAAAATGTACTACGCAGTTGAAATTTCGGGGATAACGCCATTAATCGCGGTGCTAATGACCGGCATTTTATTGAGCACGCTGCTGGTGATAATTGAAAAAACATACCACAGCGTGACGCACATGGCCGCTCGGAGCCGCGCCTTGACTCACCGTATTCCGAGCTATAAAAAAATGTTCGCTTGACTCTGCGCTGCGCCGGTGAATGTGCACAGCTGCCTGTCGCGTCGATTATTTAATTTAACAATCTCTCAATCGATACGTGTTTTCTTCTTTTCATGTTAATCATTGCCGAGATAACGAGGCCGCAAACATTGCCAGTCGCCGGGGAGTTTTCGGTAACGAAATGGTAAACATGAGCCTTACCAATTATTCGATTTTTTCGAGATAATTTATTATTTATTGTTTTTTATTTTTTTCCATCAATCCCGATATTCACAAGACATGCATTTTACATGAAATATGTATGGAAAATTACTCTACAAGCATGACCAAGCTTTAATAGAGGACGCGTAGGCAAATAACATTGTGTGCTCGCCCAAGCTGTTTTGATACAACATGAAAATTCAGTTAGCAATAAGCCGTTTAGTTGGAGAAAATGTAATAATTTACCGAACGTGTATCTTGCAATAGTTGATATCATGGTAGTGTAGAGCTTAAAATTTCGCTATAAATTTTTAATAGGTGTACTTAAAATTATACTGTTAAATAAAAAAAGAAAGTAGTGAATTGATAATATGAAATTGGTTATTCTTCTTTGTTTTGCCTCTGCTGTGTTGACTTCCAATGAATTCCAAAAAAATTTGGAAAAATTCATAATTGGCTATAGAAATCATTATCATACTTCTGACATTTTTATCGCATGGAATTTACCTCAGACTGCTGGTTCGAGACGTTTTTCTATTAGTCCTAGTTTGTTAATATTTCACTTACGATATGTTAAAGTAGCAAATCCATTTTTTAGATTCTTATTTGTCTTCTACGAGCATCAACGTATTAAAAAACTTATCGAAACAAAATATATTTGCTATAATTAAAAGATTTACGGACATACTGAACAGGAAAATTTTCAAAAAAAAGAAATTTGTACACACCATTTTTGTCGTAATAATCGAAAATACCGTAGATTTTGATGCTTTTGCCAAAATCACTAAAGAATCTAATATTAACAACTACAAAATATTCGTGATCTGTTCGAAAACGATACGTACATGCCAAAATCCTATAGGCAATCCTTTCCATCTAGATTTTAACTCGAAAATGTACGTAAAATCGGAAAATTCACCGATAATACAAGAGTGGTATTCGCTGCTTCCAAACGAAACCCATGTCAACGAATTAGCCCATTGGCATCCGAATTTGGATGTGACAAAGGTGCTGACGCATCTCGAATTACACAAACGAAGAAGTTCGTTGGAAGGCATCACATTGCGGGTTTCAAGTTTAAAAGTAATGACGAATTTAGCCTTTTTTCCAACTGAATTAACCTGAAATAATATTACAAATGCAAATTTAAATATGCTTGTGTAGCCCTGGCTTACGGATAATAAAAAACTAAGAGGACCCTCTGGAACACTTATTATGGAAATTTCCGAAATTGCCAATTTTACAATTGATATTGTAATCGATGATGAATTGCCTTGCTCGAGCAACAACATCACGTGCACGGGAGCAATGGGAGCGCTGCAAAATGGCAAAGCTGATGTCCTAAATACGCTAAGTACCGTGGCAAAGGAAAGATTAAAATATATCGATTTTAGCGACTCTATTGTACTTTCAAGGAAACATTTTTACATCAAAACCGTCGATTCTTCACGAAAACTAGTATATTATAAAGTAATGACAAAAGTAACACTATGATAGACGGATATATTCTAATGCAAACTTTATTTTTTCAGATATTTACCTACGACTTGTTTGTCTTTGTTCTTTTTATCATTACTGTAATGGTCACGTTGTTAATATATCTTATAAAAAGCAAAAAATCTCGACAAAGTTTAACAGATCATGCATTAAATGTATGGGGATGTTTCTGCTCCAAGCCTTTACCGCGTACGTAACAAAAAAATCTGAATCCATATTATCTCATTTTAATGCAACGTAAGATTCTACTTTATTCTAGATTTCCCGAGGAGCACATCGTTGCGGATATTTTATCTGTCACTTTCAATAATGGGATTTTTCCTCTTCTCTATTTATTCGACATTTTTAGTTAGTTACTTAACTGTTTTCAAACCGACTCTACCATTCGATTCAATAGACGCATTTATGCAAGCTGGAACTCACAAACTCAGCACGCTAAAAAATACAATCTTATTTAAAGACATCCAGGTTTGTATGAAATTTTAATGTTGTAATTTAATAATAATTCATTTGTTATAAGAGAAAATAACAAAAAAATGTTCATTTTGTTTAGGTTATTAATTTGTATTATTTTAAACGACTAGAAACATTTTTATTGGAAGATACAAAATTGGCCAGATCATTGGACGAGTTAATGGAACAAGTTAAAACAAGTTTTCTAATCTAATAATTAAAATTTTAACAACGTTTATGCATTAATTAATTTCAAATAATTTAACGCCAGGGTTGCAGCAACGATAAGATTGTAGTTTATACCGATGAATTGGTCATAAAATCAAATATCTACACGAAACCCTGCCAATTAATTTCATTCAGCCAAGGTGCACTGAGTAGCAAGGCCTTATCTTTTACCAAAAATAGTCCCTACATCAACTTGTTTAATTATTAGTAAGTGTCAAGTATCAAAATTCAAAAGTTTTGACTCTTACGAATCAAATTGTTCTTTCAGCTTAAAAAAATTTCGGGAATCCGGAATTCTTAAAAGTATTATAAAAAAAAATCAGAAGATTTTGGACGTAGTTGAATCGGATTACAAATCTGTCAGTTTATCTGACAGCACACCCCTATTTGCTATCTTGGCTGTTGGGATTTTATTGGCTATTTTTATAGTAATTTGTGAAAATGTTATTTTCAAAATGCAAGGAAATTGAATTAAGTTTAGATTGTAAAAAAAGTTCTATTTTTTAGTGTTATACCTTTGAATAATGTTAAGATTATTTTCACAATTTTACCGATAATTCTATGATTTATTTAATAATAATAATAAGCAGTTGTTTATAATAACATTTTAATTTATTATATTATCAACATATGAATTTACATATTAGCGCACCAACAACGGTAACAATTAAAGGAAATAGTTAAATATTTTAAAGGAAAACAGTAAAAATTACAGCATAATTATAAAGACAAATTAATTAGCCTTATTCGAGCTTTTCGATTTCCTCTTCTTCAGCAATTTCCTTTACTTCTTCGATTTTCTGCTCTGCCTCGATTTCCTTCTTGTTAGCGGCTTCCTTAATTTTTTCTACGATCTCATTGTACTTCTCTTGCCATTTCTTGTAAAGGGCACCAAGAGCTTCCACGGCTTGCTTCTTGACCTTTTCAGTTTCGGCCTTACCGATCTTTACAGCCTTTGCGATACGCTCCTTCCAGATTTCCGTTTCCTTCTCGAAGACAACCGTAGCCTTCTCACGGAGCTCTTCGTATTTCTCGCTCAGCTCTTGCAACTTCTCCTTGCTGATCTCAATGGCGGTCTTGCCTTCACCCTTAAGCTCTTCCAACAGTTTCTTGAAGTTCACCTTGGCTCTCTCGAA
The DNA here is from genome assembly GCA_030522585.1 of Anagyrus pseudococci. Lineage (NCBI taxonomy): Eukaryota > Metazoa > Arthropoda > Insecta > Hymenoptera > Encyrtidae > Anagyrus > Anagyrus pseudococci. The sequence goes on from JAPYYQ010001886.1 coordinate 14,379, forward strand.
GAAATCTTTGAAGGATGAAGTGATACTCTTCCACAAGTCGGCTATCTTGCCACGGTACTCGATATGGTCGACTTCACTGACCTGTGGAGTTATTTCAATTATTGAATAACAAATTTTCACAAAATCTAGAGGACATAAAATTAGTGAAAAAAGAAATCATTATCCTTACCTCAGACAGGCCAGTCGGGCTTGCCTGAAAACATAAGTATAATATTATATGATTAATATACAACAATAGCAATACGTGTTAAATAATAATAGTTACAAACAAATTGAAGAAATACCAAATTATAACTTATTCAATATAGTATAGTAAAGTTTACTTTAAACGTACCAAGGCAAGGGTCGAGCCCAAAAGAACGAAGATAAGAAGCTTGCCAATCATTTTGAACGTGTTTTCTGTTTAACAAAGGCTTTGTTAAAAGAAACTATCGAGGGAAATTTTTAAACCAGTATTTATACTGAAAATCTGCGTCAATGAATGCTTCATATGCTTTGAATGTGATTAAATTGCGTAAAGGATTAATGTAGTGGATTTGATTTAATTTCATATATTGCAATATGATTCTGTTTTTTTACAATCAAGTGCATTCAACTGTATTCATCTCCTAATTTAATTTCTTATCGATTTACTCGAATATTTTTGTTATTTTTATAAATTGCATTAAAAGTTGTAATTGAGAAAAGTTCAGCAGAATGTTAAAAGTACCTTAGAAATTCAAACAATTTTTATAATTTTTATTTGCTAAGGATTCTCATTATACGAATAGTCGTGTCATACTAAAGCTTTCGATATAAAAATATCTATTCAAATGGAATAATATTTTTGTTGGCACCTGTAACATGTTTATACACTGTACGCTTGAGTTTGTTAAGTTTTTCATGAATTATTATTATCAGAATCGTCTGTATAAATATTTTAATAACTTTTTGCACCGAAAAACTCATTGATAATTTTTTTACACGAGCCGTATCTCGAAAATATATAACTATACGTTTCTAACTACTATTGCTGTAAATATGAGTATGTAATTTTTTACTTTTATAATTAAAACTGTAATAAAATGATATTCTTATTCAGCAACTATGGAATAAAACATAGGAATAAAGGAATAAAACAATAATTATTTATGAAGCATATTTATTAAATTTGATAAAGTAATTAACAGAAAATTTTATGAGCTTAAAACTAAAACATTCAAAATTATGTGATTTTGTCTAAATTATTGACTTGCTGGCTGAACTGCTGGTTGAGTTGACAGAATTGATGACTCAGTTGTTTTTGCAGCTTCAGCCTTTTTTGCCTCTTCTTCTAATTGCTTGTAATATTCTTCCAATTCCTTTTCGGCTTGCTTTTGCAATTCTTCGAGTTTTTCAGAAACAGCCTTAATGCCTTCCTTTATTTGATCTTCGTAGTAGTTTTTGGTGGCATTCACCTTTTCCTTAGCCTGGTTGATAAGGCCCTTGACGCCATCCTTAATGTTGGAGCCAGCTTGCTTGGTGATGTCGATTCCGGTCTTGACTTCATTTACGGTATCGTTGATGAAATTCTTAACAGTGTTATATTGACCAGAGTAGAACCTCTTGATAGAGTCCTTGATGTTTCCAAGAAGATCGATGGTGGCGTTTACGGTACCTTTAGGCTGTTAATTGAAAGTATATTTAATTCTTTATCATATTAACAAAATTTTATTATAAATTCTAAATTAATTTAATTATATTTGTTAAAGATTTACTGTACAATTAATTAATCAAAACTTTTAAGAATTAACTGATTTTTTATATCATTTTAAAAATCTTACCTCTTCAGTTACTGCAGAGTCCGCAACTGGAGAAGACTGCAAGTGAATAAATAAATTTATATTATAATTTAAAATTAAAATATTTATAAAATTTTATTATATAAAAATTGAAATATCATGTAAGTTAAACTCGAGTAACGTTATTTTTACGTACCAATACGTAGGCCACGGTCAGAACGAAAAAGGCAAGAGTTTTGACGAACATTTTGAGTTTGTTGTTGTACTGATCAATTCAGAACTGAACTATACAAATTACTTTAGCACACCAGTATTTATACTTAAATTTAATAATTATATGTTTCAGAACATCTGTGAGACACCAAAGTGAACATCTAGGTCAGCACATTGATACCTAATGTATACTTTAGACTTTTTTACGTCAAATAAGACTTCATTAACGTTTTAACATGCAAATTAGAACATTAACATTTTGTCGCACTTTTATCACACAGACATCTACAAAGAAATTCAAAAGTTTTATCGCAACACCGAATAAAATTTATGGAGCAAAAATGCTGAAAAATACATTAACCTCAAAAATGTATTACTCTTTTTTTAGAAATAAGACATTTCATTGAAACAGTTTTTATTGACACAAATCATGATATGGCTTAATGAATATTTACAATAAGTAATTTTTTAATGTAATTAAAAAATTACTTATTAAATTTTACACCTAGAACGTTTATCTAGAATTGTGATGGATATTTCTTTTTTTACGCCTCATTACTGTGTACCTCTAAATTTGGTAGACATTGAGTACATAACATTAAGTCATCGCAATAGGAATAAAATTATTATTACGTTTTTTCCTCAAGTATGTTTGTATTGCCAACATCAGCTCTTTTTACACGAATGAACAGTATTTTAGGGTAAAAAAATTATAACAGTCACTTATTTTTTAAGATCCCAATTAAACTTTTACGTTTAGTCGTCTAGCCAAGATATGATCGTAACACAAATGAGTATTCGAGTATTTTTTTCATGAATATCGAAATAATGTAGGCTAAGGATTAAATTGAATGTTTTTTTAGTAAACGAAACAATCTTATACCTTTCAATATGTTATCACCGCAAATAGTCAAAATATGAACTTTGTCGAATCCGCTGGTACTTTTGTATCTGCTTATAGTTTTTAATGTTTATAAACTTTTGAAATTATTGTTCCAGAAGAACCTCAAAAATAAAATAGAATTAAGAAAAGAAAAAGTCCCCATTGGTTATCAGTATGCTAACATTCCGAATTTTAATTGTCAAATATTCTTTTTTTTCCTTAGTTTATACATCCCATATTGGAAATAACAGTTTATCGTCGTTTGTCATGAGTATACAAAAGGACTTTATGTCTCCCAGTGTATTTATAACTACAAACGAGGCAAACAATTGTGAGTTTTAATAATTAAAAACTTTTATGTACTTCTAAAAAAACTTATTGTTTTTATAACCGCAGATAGTTACCGCAGTGACGTTAAATTAGTTCTTTTGAAACAATTGTCCAATAACAATATACTTTCAATATCAACAAACATCAAAAGTCTCGTAAGGGTAATAGATTATTATAATAACAAAATAGTCAAGCCTTTCTTCGTCGTGATTATCCATTCTTGGACGGATTTCTATGATCTGAAAAACACATCAAATGTTAGAAACATCAATTTTCATTTATTCCTCGTGATATTCACAAACAGAGTTGACGACGACTTGATGAATCTTTGCAAAGATCCGAAAGAAAACTATTTCAATCTCGTTTTAGATGTAAGAATGTTAGTTTTGTGCGCTATAAATGATATCTATTTGATAAAGGAATGGTACGCCGTACACCCTGATAGAGTAGAAGTTAATGACTACGCAGCATGGCATCCAGAATACGGTTTGATAAGGTCAGATAATCGAGACTTTTACTCTCGTAGGATGTCGCTGAGTGGAATTACATTGCACGTCACTGGTGTTAAGGTGAGAAATTTATTTATAGACATATTAATTATTTTGAAAAATTTATTATTGCAAATAATTTATTTTTTATTTTTAGAATGAAATCATAAATTTTCAAAGTGGCTTGAGAGACTATTTTGGAGATATAATACGCGTTATTGCCGAAGAAGGCAAATTTAACGTAGAGTTGTCGGTTGAAGATTCGTATGGAGTTTACAATCCGAAAACAAATACGTGGACCGGAATTATAGGCAAACTTGCCAACAATCGAAGTGACGTGGGATTCGGTGGATTTAGCATAACTAATAGCCGAATTGCCGTTCTCGACTTTTCCTTACCGATTGTTATCTCGCCTGCGTATTATTACGTCAAGAAGCCAACAAACCGTATTTTGAGCGCATCAATGTATTACAACGTATGTGCTTAAATTAACGGTTCTTTTTATCTACAACACATTTATTTTGACGTATATATAATTTTTAGGTGTTTGGAGCCAATACGGTTTTAGTAATTTTAACATTGATTACGTTTGCACCACTTTTGATTGCCTACATTATATTTATTTACAAGAAAATAATAATAGGAAATATGCTTGTTAAGTACACTGCCATTCTCTACGATTGTTACTCAGACGTATTTACAATTTTCTGTAAAATGTCATTAATAAGTTATTATCAATTTTACTTTAAATGAGCCATTTCTATTCATGAGTACGTTTTTACGAAGCGGAATATTATTAGACTTTTCAGATATCCCATCGCTGAGGATTGCGTACCTTTCTTTGCACTTATTAAGCTTAATCATTTCATCAGTTTATTCTGCAATGCTTATGAGCCAGTTGATGGTTTTCAAACCGGAAATGCCGTTCAATTCGTTGGCAGATTTTGTAAATGATGGATCGTATAAATTAACAGTAGTTAGAGATTCGAGCTTCTTTGAAGAGTTTAAGGTAAATTTAATTTTTTACATTTTTTCCATCTTGTTTATAGCTTAAATCATAACTTTAAACTGCAGTTCTCTACAAATCCAGAAATAATGAAATTAAATCACTATATGCTTAAAGAGGACGAATTACCAGAAAGCAGCTTTGAAGCTGTGCAGCAGGTAATGTCAGAATTAAATTGACATGCGGCAATTTGCTTTAAAAAGTATATATTTTTTTTATTATGTTCAAGACATGCAATAACCAAGTTATTCTTTACATGGACGAGTACATAGTTATCAACGAAGAAAACTTTGCCAATTGTAAACTAGTGGGTTTTGAACGGAGTAATCTTATCAATATAGCACTTGCTTTCCCAAAATATAGCCCGTATGTCGCGTATTTTAATTACTTGTAAGTATATTTACACTCTGGTTCTTTTTTGTATTAACAAGTGCGAAAGTTATTTATCTGAATAATTTTTCTGTCGTTTAGTCTACAGAGAATGCACAGTACTGGGATTTTAAGAGCTCTCAAAGAGCGTAACATGAGAACTCTGCATAATTTCGAGACGTACTATGAAGATTTTTCATTGCGAAATGCTTTGCCCGTTTTCGCATTGTTATTCGCTGGTATTTTATTGTCAATCATGGTCTTTATTTGCGAAAATACTCACAATATTATTATTTTCATTGTTGCAAACTTAAAAAAACGAAAACATAAATAAAAACGTATTTTTCTTTTTTTTTGGGTTTTTATTTTTAGACGTATGAATATACAGAACATTTGTGTTTAAACTGCTTGCAATTTCTAATAAATAATAATCGTTTTACATTTAATTGTCACATGTGGATCTCAATAAATAAAAAAGTTCTTGTGCGTATAAATAATTTAATGTTCCAAGAAATTAACAAATGTCATGCGTATTTATGTGCTTGTTATCGTTTTACTGATAGTTTGATTGCCTACGAAATACAGTCATTATCATTTCAAGGCTACAAGTACTGTAGCTTTTCATGCGGTGTCGCAAAAATCAGATAAATAAATATGATTAACGCATGAAATCTTAATTACACACTTTTACCTTTTGTAAATAATTAACCCGTTTGCCCTATTTTCTTATTCCATTACCTTTTTTAGTATTCCTTCTTTTCTTAATTTCTAATACAATGCAAATCACTTTCAAAATACTTATAGTGTTGTACATTTATAGATCATTTATCGATTTGTTTACTTTTTTATATTCCAGTAAATTATCTAGGACATGGGAAAAAAGTTATTTTGAATTTACGAACAAAATTTAGCTTGATCGTCTATTTTATTTTCATAAATCAATTTGTTTTTAAATTTAATATTCACAAAACTGAATAAATAACTAAATCAATAAATAATTTTAGGGAAACAATCATTCATCATTTGTCTTATTTTTGGCATTATACAGTAATGGAGGATAAATTGAATAGCGCTGAGTATACGAGTCAATTGGCTTAACAATGATATTTGTTTTTATGGACTACTTATAAGCTATTAGTTTTTGACGGTTTAGTTTAGTGTTGTAAATTAGTAGGATAATCACTTACTTTAGGAACATGCAGTTCATAAAACTGCTTGTTATTAACTGTTTTATTTTTTCTTCAGTTTGCACGTTCGAAAAAAATGGACACTTTCTTCAACTCGTCATCAACGTATATTTACAATACAACACCTCTAATCTCTTCATAAGCACAAACAGTGTAAATGATGGTAAATAACGAAGAATTTTGATAATATTGTTTCCCGAAAAAATATTTACACGCACAATGTTTATTATTTTATTTTCTGTAGCTTTCAATATGAGTGAGGTAGCAGTTATCAAACATTTGTCGAACATCAATGTATTTTCATTATTAGTAAAAATCAAAAACCTCGACCGGGTGATGAGTTATTTCAATAATATAATTGTTAAGCCTTTCTTTGTTGTGATCATTAATTCTTGGTCCGATTTCCATGACTTTCAACACATAGCAAACATTAAGAATATTAACGTTTATGGGACTTTCGTGATATTTACGTCAACAGTGGATGTCGAATTGATGAGTCTCTGTCAAAATCCTAAAAGGAATTATTTTAATTTGGTTTCAAGCGCGAAAATGTTAGTTTTTTGCGGTACAAAAGATAGTTATTCCCTACGTGAATGGTACTCCATGAAACCTAATAAAACAGAAGTCGAGGAATTTGCAACCTGGCACCCTACTGAAGGCGTACGAAGAAATAAACGAAAAAATTTTTTCTTGCATAGAATGGCGATGCGCGGTATGACATTACAAGTATCTACAATCGAGGTAACATTTTTTTCGTGGGGCAAAAACTTTGATTTTCCAAAGTATCTTTTGGCTTATCTTCTTAATATTGCAGAATGATACTACGGGCCAGCAAGGAAATTTGAATGACTTTTTTGGAAGTATTGTTAAAATTTTTTCCGAATTTGGCAAATTTAATATTAATGCGTCTGCAGAAGATGCGTATGGAGTTTACGATGTTGAAACTAACTCCTGGAACGGTGTGATCGGAAAACTTGTAAATCGCACAACTCATGTGGGAATAGGCGCTTTCGACATAACAAAAAGTCGAATGGATGTCGTTGATTTTTCTTTACCGATCAGCATATCACCTGCTTACTATTTCGTGATGAAACCAAAGAATCGTACATTGAATTTATCGATGTATTATAAAGTGTGTGTCTGAAAGTTGTTGTAAATGAAACAAAAATGAAAGGAATCAAGTTATTAAAATTGTAATATTTCTTTGCAGTCATTTGGAGTAAAAATTGCAGTAACACTTCTAGCCATAATTCTGGTTTCTCCATTTATAATTGCTTTAATTGTTATAGAATATAATAAATTAATAAACCACTCGTCGAATAATCATCATCTAGTCGTCTTGTATGAATGTTACTCCGACATTTTCACGATCTTCTGCAAAATGACCTTGATAAGTTGTTAACAATGTATACACGTAAAAACAAATTATAACCGCGTGGGTGGTATTTTTAAAAGGAACCTATTTTCTTAGACTTTTCAGATGTCACTTCTCTTCGCATAGCTTACATTTCTCTACACTTACTTAATTTAGTAATTTCGTCATTATTTTCGGCACTCCTCACGAGTCATTTGATGGTATTCAAGCCGGCATTACCATTTAATTCATTTAAAGATTATTTGGATTCCGGGCGTTACAAATTATCGGTAATTAGAGATTCGAGCTTTTTCGAAGAGTTTTATGTGGGTAAACTTTATTACAATTCACAAATTTTACGCGAATGAAAATATCATGAATTTACTTCATGTTCAGAATTCTACGAATATGGAAATAGCAAAGTTAAACAAGCACATGCTCGAGGAAGATAAACTACCTACCTCAACCTTGGCAGCTGTACAACAGGTACTGTTAAATTAATTTAATATTATATTCGGCCGATAAACTTTCTCTTTTTCTATGGCGTTGAAGGCTTGTAACAAGGAAGTCGTTGTTTATATGGATGAATTCGTGACTCGCTATGATGAATCTTATGTCGATTGTACTCTAGTGCCACTGGAACGTAGCAATTTAATCAATATTGCCTTTGTTTTTCAAAAAAACAGTCCATACTTGAAATATTTCAACTATTTGTAAGTGGCTCAATTCTCTTGATCAAAATAATAGATCATTATTTGAAAAGTAAACTAACTAGTGTGCTTATTTTACAGCTTGAAAAAAATTCGCACCTCTGGAATTTTGAATGCACTTAGAAGTCGATATCTCAAAAAACTACAAAATTACGAGACGTACTACGAAGATCTTTCATTTCACAATGCTCTACCTGTTTTTTCGGTTTTAATTGCTGGAATTTTATTGTCTCTTTTCATTTTGATATGCGAAAATATTTTCTTTTATTCTTATCCTCTAGTCTTTAGCATATTTAAATTGTAACTAGAGTACGTTTTATTGTCTAATTAATCATTGCAGACATAGTCGATTCTTTGGTGATTAATCATACACGCGTTTAAATGGAATTTAATCTGTGATTTTAATAAAACGTTACTATTTTAGCACCGAATATTTGATCGTACTTATTTCTCCCTGGTTATTTTAAACTCAATTTTTTATCTACCTCCATGAGCGCGACTCATCGATTAACGTTTATATGTCCTCTCCAACGATTAATCAATTTCTCGCGACATTACAGCCATTCAGTAGGTCAAGAAAGCACCCCCGTCGTATATACGCACTGGCCGCAGTCAAGCCCGATAGTCAAACACGAGTGTCAAACAAAAACTCGACCTTCGTCCCGATATTTGACGTTTTTTTTTCTTTTTTTTTTGTGTGTATTTTCTCGGTAAAAACTTTGTGCTAAGAGAGCGAGAGCACGCAGCAGTCACGTGAAAATTCGCATAAGACCTCTCTCGAGAAAGATCGTCGAGGGTGAATGGTACGTTGAACTGTTGAGTGCTACAATTGAGTCTCGGGCGAGGCTGGTGGCGATCGATACGCCTGTCTCTTTTGGCAAAAACGTGGAATAAGAGGGGCAGAAAGGGCCGGGAGCTGGTGCAGAGGACTCATGCCTCATGCCCTCGAGGCGCCATGACGCTGGCGCTCCTCGGCTGGCTGGTCGTACTGCTTTTGCCGAGCCGCGCGCTCGCCGGCCGCGAGAGCACGCTCCTGGACCACGCCCGTTTCATCGTCCAAGTGCAGGAGTACTTTAGCTCCTCGAGCGTGTTCATCATCAACGCTGGTCACTACGAGAGTAAGCAGCCGCGACAAGCTGCTGGGGCATTTTTTAACTCCTCCTCCATTTATCTTCCTCCTCCTGCTGCTCTGACAAAATCCGCAATCTTTTGCAGATCCCAAGGAACTGCTGCTCATGTCCCAACTGTCCCGGGACTTCTCCCGCAAGCTCGTTCTTTCGCAGAACGTAAACTTCACGAGGCTCAACCGGGAGATATCGTATTACAGCGGACGCGCGGTTCAGCCGCTCTTCATCGTAATGCTGCGGGTGTTGAAGGACCTCTTCGACTTCTCCGCGAGCACCAAGTCCTACAACATGTCGAGGTACAAGTGGCTGGTCATCTTCGACGAGCCGGAGAGCGAAAGGGAGCTCAGCGAGTACTGCCAGCGGCCGAAGCGGAACCTCCTGAACCTCGTGGTCACGAGTAAGGTAATGGTGAGATGTCGGGGCCGCGCGAGCCTCCAAGAATGGTACTCGATCGACGGCCAAACTGTCGAGGCGAGGGACTACGCGATCTGGAGTTCCGAGGAGGGCATCGTTAAGCTCAAGATCAGGGCCTTCCACGAGCGCCGAAGCAACCTCCAGGGACTCGCCCTCAGGGTCTCGAGCGTCGAGGTGACTATTGACCACCTCGCAAATGCCTCGAAATGCTCCGAATGCTTTCTCCTTCACTAGCGACTATCAAGCGCGTAATCAAGAACGACCTTCGTAGGGGCGACTTCTTCGCGGAGGTGCTGTTCGAGCTCTCGAGGAAGATGAACTTCACGATAGAGTACGGCTCGACCGAGGACTCGTATGGGATGCTGAACAAGCGGACGGGCCAATGGACGGGTGTGATCGGCAAGTTGGCCGCTCGGGAAACGGACATCGGCTGCGGCGAGTTCACGATGAACCGGCAGCGCATTGCTGTCGTTGATTATTCGGTCCCCCTCATGCTCACCTTCTCCGACATCTACATCAAGCGACCGAACATGACTTCGATCGACTGGTCCTCTTACACCAAGGTGACTCGTTATTTTAAGCTTCAAAGCTCTTATAGCTTTTCTCTCTATATTGCGAAATTGTTGCGTTCATTATTTTTATGATAGTCGAATTAAGTAATAAATCAGAAAAATATATTATATATATATATTTATATGTATAATTGCAAAGTTTATTGAACACGAAAAAAATTACATTACATTTTGAGCTTTCGCGTATGAAAAATTGAAAAATAATAAAATTATTGTTGCTTGTTCAAGTTATCAATTTTTTGTTTAAGTGCATTGTATAGCTCGGAAATTTCTCGTTCAATTTTAGCGATGATTTTTTGGCCTTCCTCCTTAGCTTGATTAAGGGCTTCCTGACCCTTGCTCTTGATTTTCGAGAGTTGCTCTTTTAATTCTTTGTTTGCATTGTCAAGCTTATTTTCAGCATCTTTGTTGAGCTTGTCAAACTCATTTTTTAGGTTTACAACGATTTCCTTGTTCTTTTCAGAAATTTTCTTTAATTTCTCGGATACTTCATCCTTTATTGTACTGTAGCTATTTTTAATTTTATTAGAAAACTCTGAAGCGTAGTTTTTAAAATGTTCAGCGATGTCCTTGAATACTGGAGGGAGCTTATCTCGGATTTGATTCTGTGAAATTATAAAGAAATGCTCTAATCACAAGTTAAAATAGATAAATTAATATAAATTTCAAATTCACAAATAATAAAGTAACGTTAATAGTAATGTTTTGCTGCGAATAATCAAAATCTTACAATGATGCCGGAAATCAGTCCACCATCCTGAAAAAGTTAAAAGTTAGATTAGATATGCTTGTTCTACAAAAGACATTTGAATTAAAAGTAAATGAGAAAAATATTTAATAAGAACTATTGAACTGTATAATAAAGAGATTGCATAGAATATTAGTTATTTTTAAGATTCTTATATTATATAGTTTTGTAGAGTTCATTTCAATAATTTTTTCAGTGTAATAAATTAGTAAAACAATTACCTTTGGTTCGTCAGCTGGAGCCGCCTGAAAGTAAACAACAAACAAATTACACAATTGGACTTGTTAAATTCATTTAGAATTAATGCTATATTATAATTTTTTTAAAAATATTGTATATGAAAAGTAGTTATTTTACTTACGTAGACGAGAGCTGTAGCCACTAAGGCAACGATGAGTACTTTGGTGTACATTTTGAGAAGTTTAGACTTGTCAGAGCACTTGTGAACTGAATACCTTCTTACACTTTTTACAGGTATTTATACCCATAAATTGGGAAAGTTTAACAAAACGCATAAAGAAAACCTACGTCATTGGCCACTTGTGTTGATAATTTGATTTCCGCTTTTTACTAATGACATGTACACTGAGAAAACACATATTATAATTTTTACAAATATTCTAGTAAAAATTACAATAGTCCATAGTAGTGCTCGGATATACTGACATTCTTGTGAT